>APFE030181706.1:0-33705 GCA_000404065.3 Pinus taeda
CTGCATTGAGCTTTCAGTATGGTCCAGTTTTGACCATTTATGAGCAGTTTTTAGTGGAGAACTTCTAGGAGATGATGTAATCAGTTGACCTTGTTCCTTTAGGCAGTGAAGTAACACTTTTGGGGACTTAAGAGCCCTCATTTTATGGACATTTGTGATTGGGGTTGAAGTGCCCAAAAATGTCTATAACAAGGAGCCTTTCCAAGATGTCAAAGAAGGTACAGATGAAAGAAAAAGAACGCTATTTGAGTCTCTTTGATCATAGTTTGATAAAGACTGTAGTGCTCCATCAACTTGCAGAGAAGAACATGATATGGGATTATTTCTTGGAGGCAGCATTGAAATGGCATGAATCCAATGTTTCAGTTCACTAGTCAAGCATGCCAATACAACAAATGGAGGTTGGGTATTCAAGAAAATTAGTGGAGATTCCTAAATCACCTAGACCTGAGGTGGCTAAGATGTACAAAATAGGAAAAAGGCTTTTGTTTACTTCTCATGGTGAGAAAGGGTCCAAGCCTTCTACATCAGCAAAATAGGGGTCACCAGTGCAGGATAAAGATTTGGTTTAGCATGATTTTGAGTTAGAAGACTTAGAAGTAGAAAATGAGCCCTCAAGCATGCAATATATTAACAAAGACAAATACTTTCAAATCAAAGAACTCATGGGCAACATGGTAAGGGTAAGATTTGTCATTTCATTCTTAGAACAAGAAAATAGTCAATTAAAGGCAAAGCAACTTATCATGGAAAAGGAGCAAGCTAAACTATTGCAGCAAGCATACAAGGGAAAAGTAGTCTTCGAAATCAATGAGCCTGAAGGAAATCAAGAACAAGGTAAGAAAAATAGGCCAAGAACCAAAGGGCTTAAGAAAGCATTGAAAGAGGAGAAAAAACACATCTAGTTGGATGAGGAACTAGAGTTAGAAGACAAAATTGCCTTATAGGTTAATGAACATAGTGAATATTTTTTAGACAAGGTAAATGACCACTTGGAGAAGCTTCTGTACAAAGCCAATAGAGACAACCAGCTTCTAAGGCATATGGCACGTCACTACCAGGCCGAGAATATGATTTTCAATGTCAAGGTCAAATAGTTGGAAAGCAAGCTCAAAGAATCCCTAAAGGACAAAAATGAGAAGGGTAACTTAGAGATTCTTTCTGAAGCATCCAAGAGGGCTTAACATACTTCATTTTACATCCTTTGACCAATTTTGAAGAAATTCGGAATATTTTTAGTTTTTTGGATATTTTGGTGCCTTATGCAGAAATAGGGCCAGTTTTCCTCAAGCACTCAAATCATGAATGTATTGCGTTTTTGGAAATCCCATGGCATACTATAAAAACAAATCTCCTCATATTTTCCTGAGGGGGCCTAAAGTTTGAGAAAAAAAGTTAAAAATTGGTCAAAAATCAGGTTTATGGACCTCTTTTTGACAGGCGTTGTGCTTCTGGAGCGACCTTGGGAGATTGGATTTTTAAAGGCCTTCCCATGGGTAATCTTAAAAAGTTCAAGTTGTTATGGAAACTATACTTGAAAATATATTTGAACTTTCTTTTATAACTTCATTTGGACCTCCATAAGGTACCTTAAAGTGGTCTCAAAGGTGGCGTTGCGCTTTTACAATTTCCTCTATTTTCTATTTTAAATTTCACTATGTAAATTTCCTAGTTTTCAGTTTGACTTGGTCAAAGTAAAAAATCTTGATGTAATTGAACTTGGTTTGAGGTTATATGATGTAATAATGAATAAATTCACATGATAGGTTGTTTTTTATGTTTAATATGCCTCATTAAAGAAGTATAATCAAAATCAAAGTCTACAAGAAGTGTTTGTATTTGACCTTCTCATTATCACCTGTTGGTTGAGAGAATCTTGAAATCAGTTCCACTACCTATACATTCAACTCCTGAAGGTGGGTAACTAGTTTAATTGAGTATATATATACTATTCCTCATTCAGAGAGAAGGGTTGCAGAGGAGGCTTGTATGTTATGATCTTTCAGCTAACACAGGAGGAGTTGTAGCTATTTTTTAGGAACTCTAGTTATGTGAGTCTATGGTGTTTGTTTACTCTTTCTATGAGTTTCTAATGGATAAACCATATTTTTTCACAATATTTTTCTTCTTTCTATGAATTATCTTACATTTAAATAGATATGATTCTTGATTTCAAGCTTTGTTTATGTGGTGTTCATAGTTGTGTTTATTTCTTCTAAAGCTATTGAACTCATACTTACATATGCTCATTAGTATCTTCAAAACTTTCTAATCTATACTAAATTGACAAGATTTCAAGTATACCATAGCCTAATGAAACCTAGCTCATTTCTATACTTGTTTCTGCATTCCTAACTTCTAGACCTAATCACTTTCTCTAAACCCTAGTCCAGCAAACCTTCAAATCTCAAATTCACAAATACACAAACAAACTTGCATATCGAGCCTAAAAAAATTGTTCTTTAAAGCTACTCATTGATAAAAAACTTTGAGAGATCCCTTTGTGGCTCAGTAGGGCTAGCTACTGAGCTGAAAGTAGGTTTGAGGTTACCACTTTTGATCTCCTCCTCAACCTAGGAAATTGTAGAGGATAACACCAGGGAGTTAAAGTTATGGAAACATGTGAAAGGTAGCTCAATGTCCCATTTGGCTACTGAACTAGTTAAATCTCATTGGAAAATGTGAAGACAAATAGAATCGTCAATTAAAGAATTCAATGCACACGAAAGATGATATGTCATAACATGGTTGGATGGGTCTTCTCTCGATTTGCCTTCAAATTTGGGTATGTCACTAAGTAAATTGGTAGGAATCATCGGCCAATAAGGATAATAATAAATAGGATCATTCAATAACCATGATAAATCAGGTAAATCTAGAGTTACAATAACCTTGTGGAATGATACCAATGCCTGGAGGAGGATACCCATCATATCTTTGAATAGCCTATGCAGTTGGAATTGGAATTCCACTAGAGTAACTAGGGTGAACTATACCAGGTTGAGGTTGAGCAGGGACCTGATAAGTATTTTCAGGGTATGGTATCACTGGAAAGGTTTAGGTTGACCCTGGAAAGGTTATGCTTGACCCATTTGACCTAAGTAATATTGCCCCTATATAGGTTAAGCTTGCAAAATTTCACCTTGAACAAATTGACTTTGAACAGGTTGGTTTTGAATAAATTGACTTGAAAGGTGGGTTTTGGAAAGTTTGACCTTGGAAAGGTGGACTTTGAAAAACGTTTCCTTGAAAAGGTGGAGCCTAATAAGCTTGACCTTGAAAAGGTGGGATTTGGAAAGCTTCAACTAGAAAATGTGTTTGCATTGTTCCTACAGTGGGCTGTCCAACAGGAATATGTGGTATAGACTAGACCATAAGGCCAGTTTGATAAGAAGAAAATTAAGGGATTGCCTGAGTATTTTGAGGAACAAATATTTGAGGGGTAACTGGAACAGCCATTTGTGATACTCCTAGGATAGGTGTCTAAAGGGAACTTGGAACCGGAAACAGATGTTTGAGGTTCACTCTGAACATGTTGTTACATTGGTTGTTGAACAAGTTCTTGAGGAATAGGTTGTCTAATAGGTTGAACAGGTTGATAAAGTGGCACTTGTGGAGAAACTAGACCAAACTATTAAGTAAAAGCATGATTCCAAACAGTGTTCATCCTAGTGTAAGGAATACCAAGAAAAGGTTGAGTTATGGCAAGTTGACCTAGACCAGGCTAAGGTATCTCACTATAAGTTTTGGTAAAATGTTGACCGCCAATCATAGGAAAAGATCCAAAAATAGGTTTTCCTCCAGGTGAAGGATAGGTTGGTTTCCCCCCAAGCAGGTAATAAAAACAAGTTGGGGTTACTTTAGGGTTACTTGAGTTACCAAATACCATGTGAATTTGTTGGTATGATGCCATAGGCACTTCAGGCATGGATCTCATACTCTGAACAGTGGATGTACATAAACCAGATGACCAAGTAAAAGGTTGAGGAGAAGAAGCAGCTCCTGAAAAAGTCTCAGTAGGTGACTGGTATCTAGGAGGAACTGATGGACCACCATACAATAGTGATTTTGGGGAGTTGGTAAACATAGATGAATTAAGGGGCTGGCTCCCAATAGGAATTTCTAACATAGTTATTTCTAGTGAATAAAAATGAATACATGGTAGGACAAATTATGACCCAAAAAGGCTAAAGTGGTAGAATACCAAGGGTCAGGTCAGAACGGAGAGAAAGGAACTCTTAGGTAAAAATATTCACTATCGGTCAATGAAGAATGAGGTGTTTCTGCCTCTTCATTTCTAGTAATATCTTCAATGTTGATTAACCTATGAGGTAATTCAGTCGTAATTATCACCTCCTTCAGGGTGAAGGTGGCTTGGGAGTAGGAGGTAAAATAACCGTAGTGATTTAAGTTTAGAAACTTCAGAGTTGAGTTGTTCTATTTCTAGTTTAGTTAGTTCAGTGTCTGAAACCTCACCAATATCAGATTCAGTTTGAATTACTTCAGTAATCTTTGGGCCAAAATGAACTAATCCTGATTCTACTTCTTGCATTGGATTCACTTCGTCTTCTACTGTCTCATATTGTAAAACTATTGATGTTTTAGTTTCCTCCGAGACTTTAGAGCCTATTGACTTTGACCTTTCAATTTTTATCTTTTCCAGTATTCAGGGGCTTTACCTTGCATTCTACGTGGTTGCCTTAGTGATGTAGCTAGGATGAAGATTTATCACAAAATCAAATAATATTCATAATGCAATCCTAAGGTCTCTAAAAAGTAAAAAACAAATAAATAACACACACTAAAAAAATCTAAGGATTCAATACCATGCAAACAAGCTTTTCACAGTGAACTCACTAGTTGGTGATGAAATCCAAAGTCGTAGAGATCAAAGTGAAAAGTGGTTATAGATAGAGTGGTTGGAACCAGTTAGTCTGAACACCTGCTTAATGTACATGATTCAGAGCAAGTAAACTTCATTTATGTCATCTCGAATGAAGAATACCCTCCATAAATTTCCAAGTGATTCTAGCCAACATTTGTTCCAGGTACAACAGAGACTTCCCTTCTACCATCACCTTGGGTAAAATCCCTAAGAATATGGTCACTAAGGTTACCACATAAAAAAATTCAACCTGGTGGGACAGTCACAGATTAGACGTACATGCAAGGGAAGAGTAACAAAGCTCAATCCCCTTGAAAGTTCCTCAACATGGTTACACTGAGGTTTACTTTCAAGTGACTCCCAAGTACCTTTCGGTGCCATTTTTAGTACATGTAAATCGCTCTATTGTCACTAATAAAGTGGGGTTGATAACTTCATTAGGTCCGATATGATCTCATGCTTGACTCCTTTGTAAGGGGAGCTTCCCAGAGAAAAATTGCAATAAATGGATTTTCCTCCCTACCACAAGATTCTATTGTTTGTTTTCATATTTGGAAAATTTACTCACTTTCCTATTCCAAAGCCCTACAACCTAATCTATTGTAGGTGGAAAAGAGCCCTAAGAATAAAAACTTTATGTGTTAATTTTATTAGCATTGATTTTAAGAGTTGTCATTTACCCAAAGGTGATGGATGTGAAACTGATGAAATTATGACTTGACGCAAATCCTAATGCAATCGAAAATGAAAATGTAATATTTTTGTTTCAATGAAAAATCTATCTAAATTAAGGAGAGAGTATTTCACCTTTTAGCTGAAATATAAACAAAAACTCGTACCCCCACTATATGCCTTTTCTAAAAATGCAGTTATCCAATTTCGAATTACTCAAATATTGATAATAACTTCAAATTTTCACTTTTCTCAATAACACAAATCAAGGAATTTCTCTTTTCATACAATCACTCAGAAATTCAAAAAATGCAACAAGAAACAAATAATTGCTAAAAGTGAATTTTCCCTAATTGAATGTTATGAATTCACTTGCAGTAAAAAACATAGACGATAAAAACTTCAACAATAGAAATAAAAAGGACTTTTTATTTCGGAACAAGCATAAGAAGTATTTTTCACAAACAATACCTAATCTTGTAAATCATTGATTTTGCCACTTAAAACAAACGTTCACAAAACAGGAAACTGGACTCAAAACCTGATCTAATTGAAAAAAGAAAGATAGATAGTAAACACAAGAATACCAACATATATCTCTTTTGATAGATCAACCATTCTTCAGATGAGAATTTACCCTAATTTTATAAAAGCAATAAAACCACAATCAAATATTATCATAACACTCAATCAGACTCACAAACACTCATAGGAGGTTGAAACAAGTGTAAAACAATGGGAAAAACCAAAAAGTTGGGATGTAAAGAGGATAATATTTGTGCATTTCCAGGTATGTGCATAAGTCCTGGAGTAAACCAGTTCGAATAAGTTGCGTTGCTAAAATGGAAATGCAAAATAGTGCACACTATGCCTAAAGGCTAAGTGTGCATAGCGGGGAAATTTACAAAGAAAAATGAAATCCAACCCAAAATCCAAATTTCTAACATTTCCAAACTCTCAAGGAAGGCTTCTACAAAAGGTTGAAAAGGTCAAACAAGGAAAACTAATGGAGAGTGAGATGATTCCCTAGTGAATTCACCAATTTGTTATGTGGACTTATCCCTCTTACAAACATGAGTGATCTTCCCAGACTTCAAAGAATCGTAGTAACAAACAAGCATGAACTGCTACCTTTCTCCATACTATGATTGACTGAAAGAAAATACAATCATGGAGGCCTCTTACCAATTAAACAAAATGATTGATGAATTCCCCTACAAATATTTTAACCATTCACTCCTCGATGCTTTAAAGATCCTCTCATCACTCCCAGCAACTTCTCCATAATGTCCTGAAAGAGATCTGCATAGACAAAGAAAAATAAGAGATCAAAACAACCAATATATAACCAAAGAGATAAATGGGCTAATTAACGAATTATATATCATAAACTGATCAATATGCAATCACAATATTTGTAGATGATCAGGGAATCCTACAAATTAGATCAACAAATATGTAATTGAGAAAGAACAATTTCCTTTGTATTAATAAACTGGAGAAATGCCTTACAACCATGTAGCCTTGAGATTGCAAGTCCCTCCAATAATCTCCAACCCTTCCCTTACATGAATAGCCTTCCAACCTTATTCCAACAACATAAGTCTAGTTCCAATAGTCCTCTTCCAATCCTCAAACCTGTAGTAGCTTTACAAGCCAAGAATGGGAAGTTTTGGATCCATTCTCCAAGCGATGAGATCCACTAATAGTGGGACGGGGGTTCCATAAGGGAAGGTGATTTGCTCCATGATGGGGGGGATCAGGGTTGAATAATCACCCATTTGAAGTATGATCGTTGGGATAGATGCTACCAACAATGGTTCTATACTTTACTTTTTATTTTTACGTTCATTAAGCCATGTTCACAAGTCATAGTGTAAGATAGTGCGTAATTATGCACAACTTTTAATGGTATTCTATGTGTATGTGAATAATTAACTAGGGGATTGCATAGGTAGCCAAAAATAAGGGTTTTGTACCATGGGATCCAGGAATTCTACTTTCTTTGGGATGATTTAGATTTTAACTTTGCAGGGGAATAATTTGGGGACACATTTTTGGATAGTGAAAGATCCAAACCGATGGTCATTTTCCTAATGCGACAAAATGACGTGTAACACTTAGATTCAATTATGGTCCTTTCGCCTTGTTCTTGGTTGAAATTGGGATTGTTCCCTCTCCTGATAAAGATAGGGTAGACTGAGTTAGTTTTATATTAGCAATATATATCTCTTTATGTCACTTGCATATTAGATGAAGTTGCACTTATATTTAGAAAATAATATTAGAAAGTCTCCTTTCAAGGAGAAATTCACTCAATAGAAACCAAGCCCACATACCGGTCAGAATCACTATCCCAATTAGATGAAGATCTAATGAAGGCCATGATTGAGTGATCTAACTAACATTGGCTTAGTAATTTATAGGCATCAATAGAATCACATCAATTGGATTTCATATGTAAAAGTTATGCCTCCCATAATTTGACCTATCATGTTTAGTAACTTTATATATTTCAATTATTTTGAAATGAATAATTTGAATGAGATTCCTTGTTTCACTATCTTGATTATGACTCAACTTAATTCCTTCCCCTTGAGGTAATTCTTTCCTTCAATAATATTTTAACTTGTTAACTTTTTAAATTTTTCTCTAATTTCCCAAATCAAGCCCCTTTCCTCAATTGTTTCTTTTTCCTTAGTTTGGTCTCCCTTTCCCTTTTTATTGAAGTGTATTTACCTTTGAATTCTCATTTCCTTGTTAAAAATATTTACAGGTTCTTTACTTACTTTATAATTGTGCCTCACTATTTCTTAATAAAATTGATTCCCCAAACCATTGCTATCTCGCCCTTTCAATATTTATACTTCTTCCCAATATTCTAATTGACCTCAATCCTTAGGTAGAGGCCCATTCTTATTACCATAGATCTTTCCATCTCTTGAAATTTCATTTATTCCTAACTTTAAAATTTATTCGTGACTTCAATTCCCTTTGTTAAGCCTTGTTTTTATTTGGACATTGACCATAATCTCCAGATCAAGCCCTCTCATAATCATTTGAAATATTTAAATTTTTTGTTCTTGTTTAATGAATTTTGTAATCTACCTCTTCTTTAAACTTTATTTCGAGACTTTGAAGGCCAAGTTTTTGAATCAAGTCTTTTGGTCGCTAAGTTTCTTTAAATCATGCTCTAATTTAATACTTGGTCTTGATTTCCAAATAGGGATTTCCCCATTGAAAGATAGTGTAATTGGGTCCTTGATTCTCAAATTGACCCTTTAGATTTCGAAACTTTACATGCATACAACTTTTAAAAATTTTAATTGGATTTTTTAATATATACAAGTCATTTGTTCATTATTGCACTTTTAAGCTGTGTCTTTTCCTCGCCCAATTCAAGAGTGTCATAACTTGCACTAGTACAAAATTGTTAATCAGTGACTAAAAAAATGACTAAAATTTGCATATAAGTGATCATTTTTCAGTCAATGACCAATTGTGGCTAATTTATAGTATCTTATAACTCGACCAACTTTTAGTCATATTTAGTCATAAATTTGATCATTAATTTAGTCATTGATTTAATCATTAATCACTACAATTAATGACTAAATACACAACACAATACACTACTAGATGATTACCTGAGAAAACCATTTAATGACCAAAATGTTGGCCACGTTATGAAATACTATAAATTACCTGCTAATAGTCATATATATGCAAATTTTAGTCATGGTTTGAAACCATTTAATGACCAAAGAAATATGACTAAATTTTGGTTGTGTTATAAAACATTGTAAATTTGCTACTAATAGACATATTTATGCAGAATTTAGTCGTTATTTATAATCATAAATTTATCATTTATAGTAGTCATTTATCTTTTTTTTTGTAGTTTCATATTCATTATATAAACAATTGATTTAGTAGTTTATATTCATTTAATTTACTTTCATTAATAATCATTATAATCTACTAATTTAATCATTGTATATTCATTTGATTTGTGTTCATCATTAATCAATATAAACTACTAATTTAGTAGTTTTAGATTGATTTTGTGTGTTCATTATTAATCAACATAAATTAATTAGTATGATTTTGAAATTATATTAAAAAAAATGCCATATGTTAATTACAATAATAAATATTATCAAGTACAACTATAAACAATTTAAACCATATAAATTATATTCTATGAAATGTCAAGTATTAAAATATGAGTTTCCAACTTAATATTGGTTGTACTACAATTTACACATGAAATATTGTTTCATAACTTCAAAACTTTATCATTGTGTTGCCAATAAATTGCAGGTGAATTCACCAACTCTAAATACTTGACCATCATTTTGTATGTGTGTGTCTCATGCAGGATATTGGATTTAAGGGTATCACTAAACCATTTCCCTTATATCTCTCTTTCTCCATTTGTTGCTCCAGTGTTATTGTTCTCCTCTTTCTTCAATTCCTTCTTCTTACCATCAATATCAAGTTCCTCTTCAGAAAATGAAAGAAGATGTAATGAAAAGTATAAGACATGAAAGATGATGAATACTGGAATATAAACTAAAATAGAATATAAATTATTTATATGAAATATACCTCACATCAGTAATGTCATGCCATTTTTCCCCAGAAAAACAAGAAACTCAAACAAGTTTTCTTCAGTTGGGCGATAGTGGCCATTATGTGGCCATATGACCTATATAAACAAAGCAAATAAAACTTCGCCATAGAAAAGAACACCTTAGGAACATTGTATTAAATCTTCAGGAAAAGGTTAGGCACAATCATGTCAATTAAGTTACATGCTAAAAATATCAAGATGTGGATAACTTGTGAAAACCAATGGAAATAAAAAGACAACATATAATAAACAAGATATGCATGCAATTGTAATCCCTGCCAATAAAGTTTGATAAGAAATTTTTATAAGGAAGCAGCCCAATAGTTTATAGTACCATGAACTGAAAAATGGTAAACATAAATCAAGCTAAATGAGCACATAATTAAAAATAAATATAGAAACAAGGTCGAAGGAGTGTAAATAAAGCTTCCCCTTGAGTTTATTTGCAATGCCAACAAGATATTTTCCATGGTGAAGTGATTGCTCCAATGCTAGCATGATTGGCTGATGTGAACCATCACCAACGAAAGTTCCAAAACCATATGAACTGTCGCCTTTCACTTGTTCCATCTCAAACATTATAGACCCAAAGGTGTATCCCATTGAAGTTGAAGGGAACCAAACTTTGACTGCCTTCATTGCTTCCAAGTGCACAAGAAAAATTGTCAAGTGTTAGTCATGATTATTATGTTAAAATGTACTTTAAGGATAAAGGATCAGTTTCATGAACTTAATATATGACATTTAAAATATAAAATAATAATATTTATTTTAAATAAAATATTTTAACATTTATTTTATATAAATATAGGAAAATGTTCCAGAACCATATGGACTATCACCTTTCACTTGTTCCATCTTAAACATTTCAGACCCAATGGGTTTATCCCATTAGTACATAGAGCATGCCATGGTGAACCAATTCTGTTATAGCTAGAAATTTGCATGTTCCTAGAAATATATCATGAGATGACAATAACAAAGCGGAAATATGGAACAAATGTTCAAGAAAACAAAACTCCTTGCCTTTATGAAAATGAAGCAAATTCATTCTAATAGAATCCTAATGATTGACATTGTATTAACATGGAAATATAGATTGTATTAACATGGAAATATAAATTAGTGTATTAATATGAAAAATATAAAGTGAATATGCCTTGTCACTGAAACTATGGGAAAAATGATTTTTTATCTTGAATATAATTATAAAATAGAAATCTACAAAGGACAGAGTACATCAAAACAACTCCAAGGGACATCAAAATGTTGAACTACTCTCTCTTGAGTGTAATTTATAAAATAGCCACCTACAAAGGATATATATTATATAAAAATTGTGCAAAAATTTACTAAGAAATGGATTAAATAAAACACATATAAATAGTCGACAAACCATTTAAATGGTAAACTAAGAAATTGATATTGGAGGAAACTTTCCAACATTGGTGAAATTACATCAAGTGGAACCTCTCTTCCTTCCCATAGATGACTTAATTCACCAAAGGCTAATACTAATCCAAAAAATATATGTTGCAATATGGTTGTTGAACAAGTTGAGGACACTCAAATGTATTTTCCATATGGGTGTTGAACAATTTAGTAGGTCCTAATGTGTATGAAACACCAATTAATATCAAAATATACCGCATAGTACATAACTGAAATGAGATCCTACCAAAATTTATTGATTGTGTCTATGAAATACCTATTAATCTCAAAATATACCACATATTACAGAACTGAAAGGAGATCCTACTAAAATTTATTGATTGTATCTTAGATCTATAAGTGTTTTTTTAGCATAATGCTTCTTTAGTACATTATAGCATTGAAAATCAACCATCTTGAGGTAAGACACTAGTTTTCTTTGGTGGTGGAGTGTTCAAATCAGAGTATTTTGTTGGCATAGCCTAGAAAAACACCTGCAAGCCTTCCTTCCATATATTATATCCCACCAATGCTTGATTTCCCGATGAGTCCTTTCCCCACCCCACCTTCTATCCCCATGGGCCCTTTCTTTCTCACTCAGTGAAGCTAAGCGGGCCCCTTGAAGTCAATCAAAGTTGTTTCTTGGTTCATTCCCTTCCTTCCCCTACTCACACCCTGTAGCAACATATATTTTTTCCTGGCATCAATTCTTGTTTGTGTGATTACTCCTCTTTGCATTGAGTGCATTAAGATTGTTGGAATTCTGACTTGCTATCTTAATCGACAGACTACCTTTAGGTAATGGCTTGCTCACAAGCAAGGTAATACTCTTTGTTGAGATCAAATGACCTCATATGCCACTGGAATTTATAGTTGGCTCAACAAACACTTGTTCTTGAACTCCTGACCTCCCAGAGACCCAAAGGCTAAAACGAGGCCCAAGTAGCCAACCTGCTACAATCCTCAGCCCAAGAGATTGGACATTGTTTGTAACAACTCACTTTCACCAACTAGCTTGACTCCCATGTTGTATTTGTAGAATTGTTTATATTATAATTTACTTTTTATGTGGTATTAATGACGAAATCAAAACCATGCCTCTCCACTATCAGATGGTAGAATCAACAGGTGGAAAAAATAAAAAAACAACATGAAACAAATTCATCTCTTCTTCTCTTGGGAAAATGCAAGGTATGATTTAGAGTTTCAGTCCCCATAACATCATCTCCTATGTTTAACAACTTTAAGGTAAGCTACAAACTACATAACAATGCCAACTTCTAATTATAAAGATAATTAACCCCAACATTCTTTGATGTAATATTTACACGATGAGTATACAACTCTTGGTTATTAGGCCCCAAGGGTTAGCTCAATTGGTTGAGTTCCCGTTGTTAAAGCACCTTGCCAATGGGAGGTCATGGGGTTAATTCACCTCGATTCTCTTGGGGTTAGGATCTGATAATGATTCGATGAGAAGTGATCCCTTTGGGTGGATCTAACTAGATAACTTTTGTGGATGTAGTGACCACTGATCTTTGGTGTGCATGAACCACATTGAAAAAAATATTGGTATTATATGCTTTTAAGAGGAGTTTGAAGGATAGTTCTTGGCTTGGAGCATTGTTAAAAAGAATCAGCATTTTGGACTCTATCTTGGAATCAGAATGTGTAGGAGCTCATTTATGATCCTTTCAAGGACTTAATGCCTCCTTAGTTTACAGAAATTCATTCTCCACCACGCCCAAATAAAACCTTTGATAGAGATATTTTTCAAGTGATGTGGAAATTGATTAATCTAAATGATTTCAATTACTAAATGTTATGCTCTATATGACAATAGACAAGTGTTTTCAGATGATTGTTTCTTTTTTGGGTGTCTCAAGGAGGAGAGAATACAAGTTGGGGGATATCAATTTAACCTTGAGCATATCAGAGGTTTTGGGATGTGGCTGGAAAAACAAAATAGCTAACCATTTAAAGCATAAAATAGAATAGGAAGGATTTAGGAGATGCCGAGCCTATCAACCTTCTTCTGACATGGAAGAACACTAGAACTGGTGACTAGAAACTAGACAAATTATTGGCCTCAGATATTCTTCTAATTTACTTAAATAGAATAAGGTCATAGGTTGAGGTAGTAGGAGCTCAAATCATGGAAACTACCCAAGTCTAGGATACCTGGGGTTTCCATGTCTTGTCAGTTTCATAGATTCATAGAGCTTTGAAATAGTTTATAAATGAGTAGGCGAATTGCGGGGTATCCATTACATAAAATGGTTGGACAAATGTTAGAAACCAGCATTTGACAAATGTTATTAGTGTTTCTACTAGAAGTGCAATTTTTCTTGCAATTCATGACTGCTCCTGCATCACTGCATCTAGAAATTTAGTGGTGGAGCACCAAATAAGACTACAATATTTCACTACCTAGCTCTTAAAAATAGGGCCCTAACATGGGAATAACTACATATGAGAGATAGGCATGAATAGGGTATTTTTTTTTATGTAAAGAGGAAGATGAAATCATTTCTCACTTAATGATAAATTGTACCTATAATCACCTAATTTGAAAAGATGTTGAACAAATCACAGGTAATGTTAATGTGTGAAATGTTGGCTCCATGGAGTGCTTAAGGAATCAACTCAATAAGAATATTTAAAGTAATTCAAGGAACTTCCATTTTTGTTTCTATCAGGATATTCCCTTCCAAATAATTCCAAAACATTTGAGGACAAGTTTATCCCTTATTTTCAATTTTTTTCTCAATTTAAGTATTTGTGGATGCATTGAAAATAATTATCGAAAATTAAGTGCCTCATCAATTGAGTGATTTGATTAATTGATCAATCACAATCTTCGGGTATTTCTAATGGAGCCAAGCAGGGTCATAAGAAATTTAGCGGTGTTGGTGATCTCCTCCATATTTCAAATGTGCACAAATTCAATTTCAAAGTGAAGTTGGGGGTTGGATGTAATCCTGAAAATCCTCTTGAACTGTCCTTTGAACAGATTTATTATTGTTCCTCACTAGTGATAAATTGGATGTCAGGGAAACTATAGATTTACAATACTTATCTTAGGGCTTTAGCTAAACAGATAAAAATGGTAGCATCCTCCTCTGACACCATTTCTTTTATGCATACTTATAGGAAATTGAATGTGGAATAAGATACTCTGTCAAAGGAAGCATAATCTCTAGTAGAAGGCATTATGACTGGATGAATCTAGGGATGAAGCTTTTGTCTCTATAGTTACCAACTTCAAAAGAGTTTTATTGGATTGTAAGCAATATTGAAATATGTAATCTAGAGCTCTTTTATTGGGTGATATAGATATTATATATCGATCTTTGAGATTTTTTTTGAGTGCAACTTTTGGTTTTACGAAATGATGTGTATTGTACCTAAAAAATATGCAAGTGGTGATTTATGTTCTTAGTCTACCAAAGCCACAGAACAAAGAGCTACTAGTGAAGTTCCTTTATAAATTTTATTTAGGAATACTTATAGTTTTAAACATAGTAGTTGTTGTTTTGAAGTATACCAATATTGTTAAATGTGATGCGCATGAGATCAAACCCCTTCATCAAAGGTTTGTAATAGATGGGTGCATAATATTTTTCACAAATCAAGATTAGGAATAGCTTCAGAGCCAGATATGTTGTTAGTGTCCAAGAAAGGTACATATTCCTATAAAATATTTTCCTTAAGATACAGACAACTCCAATTCTTTTGATGCAAGGTTTTCTTCATCATGAGATCAAGTTTCACTTGAGCTCTCTTAACTATTTTGTAGCATTCTGAAACAATGTATCACTTGTGTGTGGTAGTTTCTACAATTATCTTTGCCAAATTGCATTTTTTTCTTGCTAAGAAAGGCATGCACAACAGTACTTGAAGAAAAAGATAGAAGAGGGTGCCTATACCATTCAACAAACTTGAGGGATTGTATTTTGGCTTGGATATGTATGCCTATACTTGCAAGGCAAAGTGTATTTCTCCCAAATTTATTTTGAGGATCATTGCATTTGAGAACAGTCTATTGGACCTTCTCTTCAATGAACAGAAAGAGTTGTTGGACATAGTGTTTTGATCTATCTTGATTTGATATCTCTTATTTTTTGGTATTGTGCACTAAGCACCCAAGAAATGTTATTTCTATTCTCACATTTGCAATTTTTTCATCAGGAAAAAAATATGAAGAGTGATCATGATATTTGTTTAGGACTATAATAAAATTGTGGCAAGAAGCATTGTATCCAAAAGAAACAATAAGAAATCTTGCTACTACCAAAAATATAGTGATCAAGTTATATGTCCATGGTTTAATCAAATTGTGACAAGAAGCATTGTAGAAGAAAGAAAAAATGACAAATATTTCCAGTGGCAAGACTATGGTGGTCAATTTATATTACAAATAGTACATGCAAGCAACAAGTCCCAACTGAAAATGCCCAAAATATCAATTATAGGAATATATAGGATCATATTCTCAACCCATCTATAATTGAGGTAATATATATCTTTAAGTAGACAACGAATATCCACTAACATCATAGACCTACCTAATTTGGAAGGCTC
Organism: Pinus taeda; assembly: GCA_000404065.3. Taxonomy (NCBI): domain Eukaryota; kingdom Viridiplantae; phylum Streptophyta; class Pinopsida; order Pinales; family Pinaceae; genus Pinus; species Pinus taeda. The sequence goes on from APFE030181706.1 coordinate 16,209, forward strand.
AAGCACGATAGAAAACCTAGTGTGTTATTTAAAAAAGTGCATGTCATTTAGCTATTAAAAAGGAAAATGCACTAGATTAGAGCCGGTGTTATGAAATATGAGAAGAAATTCTTTTAGTTTATTTTAAAAATTTGGGTGTAGTTCAAAAATATTTTTTTCAATTCTTCATACCAATTAATTAATTTACCAAACTTATGAACATATCCAATGGGTCAAGTTCCCTGGAAAACGATTCTTAAGGTACACAAATGATAGAAAGTTACAACTGGAAGCTTTGAGGTGTAGTTTACCGCAAGACTAGAAATGACATGATTCGCACTTCCATGGGGTAGGTGTTTTGGGAAAGGCAAGATTTGAAGGGGTATTAAAGTGCTTAGGCCTATAGGTGATATGGAAATTGCCACCTGGAGCTCTGGGAGGTCTCAGATTCAAGTCTAGGAGCTGGTAGATTGGTTGTTTGTGCTAGCTGGGGTATTTTCAGCAAGGTAGCCACTTCCAAACGCAACATGAGTACCCCAGATTGAATGTTAGGAACAACACTCTACATGGAAGCCAACATAATGTATAGAGACTATCTACGGGACTTTAACCAAAGAAATTGTGAAGATCAAACCTATGATCATAGAAAATAATAATAATAATAAGTTAAAAATTAAAATAAGAAAAATAAGATGGATATTTTGAGTGTACTTTCCATCATGGCAATGCACAACTGCTTAGCAATCACTAGGTACAATGATAGCTCATAAAAAGAGTTGGGATTAAACCTAATCTTTCCAAAAGGTAGTTTCAAATTCTTTTTTTCTCTATGAGGGAAGACCACGGAGGAGTATTTTATATAGAAGACTCATGAATCTAAACAATAGAGGTAAATTCTCCTTTGACACAAGAGAGATTTATTTGTTATTTGATAGTGTCTATATGTGGATTTAATAATATATGACATGATATGAAAGGATGTGGAAATATAGGACAATCTTCTCCAAAAGCCCTGAAATAATTTTATTTACTCTGTAATGTGTAGTTCCATAAATATCGGCAATTCAGGAAGAGGAAAGGCACCATATCATTTTTAAAAGTTAAGGATTCTACATTATATTTATTTTCAACAAATATATGAAGTTTCATATTAAGAATTACTTTATTAAAACTTAATTTTTCCATATCCCAATTCATGGCAATTTCAGAGGTGTTATGGCATGTCCATTAACCAGAAAACCCAACTTTAGAAGTACACATGATTTTCATAATTTCAAATATCATATGCTTTCATTGGAATTATTTTAAGTCACATTATTGTATACAGATGGGAAACATGTAAGAAGGAAACCAATCTAAGGAGAACCAAATCTAGTCAATATTCCTTTGACTAGTCAAGAATTGCAAGTCTAGGTGCTTATAAGCACTGACACTGAGACTAAGCCACCTAGATTTGCTCAATCAAAAGAAACTTGTCAAAGCAACTAGAACAATAGGAAACATAAAGAATAATCTTGGTGAAATACCTTCTTTCAGAAAATTTATTAATTTTTTTTACATTCTTGTTTTTTAGTGACTTAGATTGAATTATCGGATGGGATTTATAAACTTATCATAAACACCTCCCCTTATCAGACATATTTTATGCTAGAATTGTATTGTCATTGACATGTCTCAACATGATTTCAATCTAAAAAGAAATTCTCCTAGTGACAAGAGGCAATTTCTTTTCATCCAATGTTTAGATTTTAGTATTTTACATGAAAATGCAGATCAACAAAAAAATTGACTAAACTCCCCAGGTTAATGATTTTGAGGCAACTCAAAACTATCATGACCTACACTAGAAAGCTACCCATATTTCTCAAGGGTTCATTGTAGGGAAGATTGAAGATCCACAAGAACAAGAGTACATGTTGGGCACCTAATCATCTAAGGGTTGGTGTGGAAACTAAATAGTCTAAGGAAGTCCAAGAGACCTTGGAATACGAAACCAAAGGTCATATGCTCCATGTATGTGTCTAACATGGTATCAAAGTGGGCATACTCCTACCTTGCTCCAATTTGAGCCACTTGTGTTGTGGCCTCTCTGTGCATGTCAATTCTACATTCCTATGGATAGAACTGCTATTATTATGTGCATTCCTGTTTCATGCTTCACACTATTCGGCTAACCTCTCTCAGCTAGATTTGTGCTAGGTTCTCTGTCCACTGCCTCAAAAAAAAAAACGTACCTGCTTGGACTCTACACCTGAACGCTCTGCATTTGATAGAAAATCGAATGACCTTTAAAGTCTGTGTTGCGTGGAAGACTGGGATGACCATGGTGACTGCCATTGCAGCAATAAATATTCAATACATATTCTACATTGAATGGTATTTTGTGTTGAATGGTAATGTGTTGCCTACATTTTGGATGAATATTGTGTTGCTTGACATGGAGTGATTGTCATGCATTATTATTGTGTTCATAATACATTACCATGACTGTTTCTTGGTTAACACCTCTCCTTCCGCACAGTTAACACTTCTGACTCTGTACCATAATACCTCCTCCTTGTCAGTGAAATTAGCAGTGAAATTGTGTTGGCATGTACACCACAACTGTACACAGTGACTGTGGTTGCCTTGAATCATATTAGTATATACACCATCCAGTTATATGAACGCTTCCCCTACTATCACATTAGAGGATCTACGGACTGCAACTTTCTCGTCCACAGGTGACTTCCCAAGAAGCTCGAAGCCAAGACCAAAACCCTTAAGCGGGCCAGGAAGATGAACAGGAAAAATTGATACTTTGCTAGAGGCTGCAAATCCTTCCAGCTCGAGGTCCAGTGAATCAGGTGACAATACACAATAATCATTGGATTAGTCATATCAATGGACAGGGTTAATGGAATATGAGCTATGGAGATCTTATCGCAAGAGAATAAGTTAAGAAATCGATGGATCACATAAGGAACATGTCGACAGAAGGGTGGAAAACGTGTAGAATAATGGAGTGGCCTTCGTAGGTGGTAATAAGTATCTCACACACCCTAAAAGATGTAAATGGTATTCTACAATTTCACATGATTAACCTGAGAGGTTGACACGTAGCACACGATGAAAAGAGAAAACCACCTTTCTTGCATGCTCTCGACTTGTTATGCATCATGAAAGATTTCATGCAAGATTACGTGATCACCATTGGATTGAGGTAGGAGAAATAAATGGTGGAAATTGGCTCAGGCTAGTTGGCGCAAGTTATTGCACAATAACCATCGGATTGAGGAATGAGATAGATGGCGAAGGTTTAATGTGCTAAGGAGAGCATCGATATATGTGCAAAGGTTTGTGGAATGGAAGAAAGGTAAGATTCAAGTGTGGTTTATGAAATATTTCTATTATATGGGAAATAAGCAAGATTAATGTATTATGGTTTAAGTTGAGTTTTAACCAAAGTTTAAAATCCATGGTATGGTTAATATGCACGGATAATAAGAATTAACTAAAGATTATGAAGGATTTATAAGGTTTCGCTCAAAGGTTTATAAAGGTCCAGACTTTGGATAGTTAAATCAAACGTTTCTGCATAGAGTTTATTGAAGGAGAATTAAACCTTGACTTGTGAAGGTTTTACTAAGTATGAAATTTTAAAATTCCTAGGACATGTATATGACATGCATTTTATATTCATATTGTGGGTATGTGTGGCTTAGGCTGCATCATTGTCAAGTGTTGCATTGTATGGTGATTTGTCTCCAGCTGAAAGCATTCTCTTTTGTGGAAAGCATCCGAGTGTCATTTTGGATATGGTATTATAATCGTGGTGGATAGTAATGACAAAATTGTTTACAACTATTGAGTTTGAATCCACATATCTTCACACCCACGCATTTGAGTCCCAATAGTGTTCTGCTCCACCACTCTACAGTAGCATCAAAGATATCCTTTTCCCCATCAATATCACCTACCTAGAGGAGTATTGTGGCCGCAGAGTGTAGACGAGAGTCAAGGTAAAAGTGGCAGATGAGAAAGAAATTTGGTAGACTGCTAAAATTGATGGAAATTGTGGGGAAGTGGTGATCGTCTGATAAGAGGAGATCGACGCATATCGCGTCAAAACATGCAAGCAGGTTAACATTTTAAACAGACGTGATGTGGTTATTAAAAAGACTTTAAGGTTCAGAGTGATCAGACCATCCGTTGAATGGGTGATCGAATGCATATCGCTTTCGAAAGTGCATGCATATTAATGTTAGAAATGGATGTGATAAGGTTTTATACAATGGGATTAAAACCTCGTTGAGTTCCCACCATCAAGACCATTCATTCGTTGATTGATCGAATTATAATCACGCATAAACATGTGTGTGGGTTAACGGACCTGTTGTGACCCGATATGTTATCAAAGAATATTAAATTTTATTTGAATTCTAGTCATACAAGTCAAACGAATTTTTTATTTCAAATATATACCCTACGTAGTTGCATACAACCACATTTCACTAACACATTGGTTGCATTCTGAACCTGCTTGTTGTTCCACTATTTGAACATTACAATAATGTGTAGAGATATGGCCCAATTATCTCCACTACTCCGCAGCAGCAATGATCTGTACATCAGAACGAAATACTCCTGAAGATGCCACTTTTCGTCGCTATTTGTGGATATTTGAATAACCGGACTTGACTGAACATTCTGTGTACCCCTTCACTAATGTACAAAAGTCTATTTCATTCAACCATGCACGACACAGTAGGAAAATAATTTCTAGCCTCTCTAAAAAATGTTAACCAGAACCTCAATGAGAAGGATAAGATTATCTGAAATTTCGAATACCTTTGTTATGTTAGTGACAATCACATATCTTCATAAGTTTTTAGCTACAACCTCCTGAAGAAAGAGTCCACTTGTTCTTTGCGTGTTATTCTAGTTGGTACAGGAGGAATATCTCAAACAAGGACAATAAATTCTTCCGGTTGATTCTATCCTTGGCTAAGAAGGATATTACAAAGTCAACTTCCATCCAATTGAACAAAGGTAGAGGTAGGTTATCTATGTAAGAACACAAAAGAGGTAAGAACTATTATGTGACTTTCTACAACAAATGATATTGCAGTAACATTGAATTGTGAGTGATTGTTGCTTCTTCCTCATTCGCTAATAGTTGTGATCGGTTTCTTTAAAGTGTAAGCTTGATAATGAAGGAAATGAACAGACTTGATAATGCATTAGAGTTGTTAAATACTCTGATACATTCCATTGTGGATGAGATGGTTAAGATCAACAAAACCTCTCTTTCCAATATTAAAATGTGTCTGCAAAATGCACAAGAGAATATTGAGTTTTTGCAGCGTGAGACAAAGCTACAACAAGAGGAGTTACAACAGAATAGACATCATTCTGAACCTATTTTTGTTCAGAACATTGAAACAACAACCCATAAAAAACAAGTCAATAATGTTGCAATTCATTCAAATTTAGTACCCAATGAAGCAGCAGTTGTACATGTAAATGCAAAAGTTCAGTCTGCACTTCCCAAGCTAGTCATCAAACCTTGGGAAGAGATTGTCCACAACAACCACAAAACTAGTCTTGGATATGACAAAGATGTGTCCTTTAATATTCCAGATTACTCGAAGCCCATTTTTTCAGAGTGTTGGATTCCTTCATGACAGTTCACCTTCAACTATTCTAGATTCTGCTCCTCTTCCACATCAACAACAATAGATTTTGAAATGCCAAGACTGTGACCGAGTTGGCCATATGAAATATCAATGTTTTGATCTTCATCCATGTAAGAACTATCATAAAAACAATCATTCTTCAAATAGATGCTTCAGAACAAACCTCCTACAAGAACAAAGATTCATCTTGGATGGATCGCTTCTTGGCAATGGGCATCATGTATGAAGAGCTCTTCTTGAGCATATATTTAATGCATGTAAGTTTGTAGAAATGTCTAGAAGTCCTCCAAAGACAAGCACAATCCCTCTTAAAGAATTCGGCCTCCAAACACTAACCCATTCATCATGACATGTCGGCTCAAGTGTAGAGGCAAACCATTATTTATATGTAGCTAGGGTCACCACAAATGGTAGAGAATTTGGATAAGAATCTTTGTTTTTTTTTTTATGGGTACCACAAAGATGGCGTCTCGACCTCCTCAAAGTCTCGATGATTGCAGTCTCGTCCTACCAAAACAGTGATCACATCAGCAGCCTTGGATACCACAGAAAATGGCTCGGAACTATATCATTGCAATCTCGGCATATTTGTTTAGGAGGATCTCGGTGATCCCAAAGTGACACATTATGTCTCAGTATACATTCTAGATGCAGTCATAATCTCATCATAGATGTAATCATGGTCTCAGTATAGATACAAGCATGATCTTGATGAAGACATAGTTACAAGGTCATGATCTTGGTGAATATAGGTGCAGCTCTCATATATATATATATATACACCTTAGTATAGAGATCTTGTTGTTATGGTGAAGATCTCGGTGAAGGTGCAACAATGGTGCAGTAGAAATGATCTCAATGGTGCAGTAATGATGGCCTCGATGTTGCACCAGTAATGTCTTCAGTAGCAATGATGATGATCTTAGCAATAACGAAGAAGAGGATTGGTCTCTTGGTCTTGGAGTGGTCAAATAGGTTAAGGGTCATGGTCTTGGTATTCGTCAATTTGAATCTCTATAAGTGGTGGGCCTCTAAATGAGACATAAATTGAGGCCCATTGCACCATCCTTCAACACATTAAACCTATGTTTTTGCATCAGATAATGTATTTTTAACTTTAATATGTTCATTAGGAAGGTTTATGAATAATTTCATATTTGTGCCTAACATTATTTACTTTTGTGGAATATTATGAGAATATTGGGCAGATTATGGAGAATTGGAGGAGGATATAATTTACAGACTTGATCCCTACTACAAGAGGATCAATATTAAAAAATAAATCAACAAGGTATTATAGAATTATGGTGCAGATTGTGGAGCTCCAATGATTGAGAAAATCTAGGAATGTGTTCCCTGGCATTTAATGCAGATTCCTAGTATTGGGAACCAGATCCACTAATCAAGGGATTTTAGTGGGGAAAGCTTCCTCCTTTCATGGGGAATGATTCCTAACCATTTTTTATATGTAACAAGTCAAATTTTCCTCTAGGGGTATATTTTTATTAGTCTTCTTGTGGAGAGAACTCATATTTTTGCAGCGCCATTATCATTTCTTGCAAGGTTGTAATTGTATTGATGGAAATAATGAAGATTGGTGTCTTGTTTAGCTTCTAAATCTTGGTCTCCTGCATAAGACTCTAATTTTTCTTGGGTTTGGCCATCCTAAGAACCTCATAGCCCTTTTTTATCAATTGCTTTCCTTATCTTCACTTCTTATTCACATGCATCTCTTGTTCTTATTTCTTTCTATTTATGCATTTAATATTAATGATTTATTATTGTAGATGGGTTAAATGGTTGATGTAAGTTATATTTTAGGATCAAAACCATCATTTCATCCTTGGAAAATATTTTTAAGATCATAGTAGTCATTAACCTAGTAGAAGTAGTTTGCTTATTCCCAAATCTAAATTTTTAAAACTGCTTTGTGACAAAAAACAATAATTTTCTTCTATTTTTTAGAGCATGTTAACGAAATTCAATAGATTTGGTTCCACTTGAAACAGATCACAAAAACATTCTAGTTAGTAAAAAAAATATCCTCATTGCATTTTCACTTGATTAGGTTAGGCATTTGATAGATTTACTAGCTCACTAGTTCTCGAAGTTCTAGATTTTAGACTAGTAATTTTCTGTTATTTTTTAGCATGGGTTAACGGAGGTCTTTTTGAATGATTCCACTTGGAATGGAGACATAATACATCCTAGTCAATAAAAATTTGTCCGATCCAATTTGGATTTTATTTTTTGGTTCATTCGATGAATTACAATTTCCTATGGTAAATTTGTAACATCCTATAGTTTCTTGTAGTAGCCTTCCAACATGCATTTACTTACCCAGATTCACTCAAGCAGCGTGTTTATTGTCCCTTAGGATTGAATCAAGAACCCTAGGCTCTAAATAAATGATTATGAAATTCTAAATACCACTTAGGACTCACCTCTTTACCCATGCAAAACATTTCAGCGATTTGGTTTAATGGACCGATTTATGGATTGCATAATACAATGATGATTTCTTGATTGCCACATCCAATGAACTCTATTAATGGATCTAAAATATTTGAAATGTAATGGTTTAAATTTAGTTCATGATATTTATGCAATTAGGATAGGTTTATTTCCTTGTACTTTTTTTCTTGTAATAGGTTAAGGTTTCCATTTCAAGAATTTCATTTTCTTCAATTAGTTTAGGATTTGACTTCAGTACATGCACTACATTAAATCATGACATCAAAGGAAGGACACATTGTATGCTACACATATAGTTTCGATACCTCTTAAGTGTTTACAAACCTTGTGTTGATAATTAAAGTTGGTAGCCTTGGGAGTTGCAATATTCTTGTTGCAATACCAAGTCTCATCACTTTGTAGCGTCATTGCCGAGGAGGTGTCAAAGTATGCATTGTTTTCTTCCCTAGTTAATTTATTTCTTTTTACATTTTTTAAAAACAAAAAATATCTGCATTAGGCATATTTCATTTCAAAAATAGAAAAGTGCAATACATTAATGTTTTCATTCAATCATAAAAATAAAAAAAAATCTCCAACACCAACCCACACTCCCCCATTTGATCACATGGTGCAGTAAGAGCCACATCACCATCCACATTTGCAGGTAGAAGAAGAAGAGATGGCATATAGTGTAGAATAAATGGATAGAAATGATGAAAATGAGGAAGATCTTCTCGGATTTCCCATTCAAAATACTGATGGTAGTGTGGACATGAAGAACATCCCTCCATCTTTTCTTCCAAAATTTCATGGTCTAAGGTGAGAGGATTTAGAAACCTTTCTCTTTGCATTTGAAATTGTTTGTAGATCTTATGGTTACCTATTAAACACTCAAAAATTGAAATTGTTTCCGGCAACATTAAAGGATAGAGCTCTTAAATGGTTCATGAGTTTAGGGACTAATTCAATAAGATCATGGAGTAAGATGCAAAAGATATTTCTAGAAAAATATAAAGATCATGATCTTAAAGAAGAAATCTTTAGAATGAATCAAAAAGAAGATGAGAATCTAGGGGATCTAATATATAGGTTCATGTATAATGTTAATATGGAAAAAGTACATCATTTAGGATTCGACACACTAAAAGGCCTCTTACTTATAACAATTAGGGATGAGTGGATTATCTCCTTGATCTCATGAGTAGAGGTGATGCATATCAATTATCATTTGAAGAAATTTTTGAAACATGCAAACACATATCAAGAGGAATGGAAAGAGTAAGTAAATTAACATCAACATCGGTAAGTCAAGCTAAACTTGGAAGTTTGTTTAATTACTTTAAATCATAAACTCTTAGCAATCTAACCAAACAAGTAGAAATGTTAAGAATGAAAGATGAAGAGAAATAAGATGTTGATATTTGTGTTGTCCATGTAGAATCACATGCTATTAAATATTTCCCCTCATTACTAAGGTTGAAGGAAGTTTACCAAGAGGACAATGGAGCAAGTCAATTGCCAGTACAACTATGTTATGTAGCTCCGAGAGGACCATGGAAGCCTATTCAACTTGATATGATGCAAAAGCCTAATTCACAATTTCAAGCTTGTGCACATCCATATCAAAGTAATTGAAACACACCCTTTCCTTGGAAACATTGGCCATCTCAACCCCAAAACCAATATTGGAAACAAGGTTGGCAAGGAACTTATGTGTATCCACAATATCCTCAATATTTTATTCAATATCCTCCATACCCAACTCCATGTTATCCCTACCATCCACAAACACCACAACCACAACACCAACCACATCCATCTCAAATATCCACTCCCACTTAACTACATGTACCTCCTTTTCCAAATCCACACAAGGAAGTAGCTCATCCTACTTACAATATTTAGGTACAACACTTCCAAATATCTCCTCTTGATCTCAATGGTATTCATCTTAGCTTAGGAAGAACATTACAAAAAATAGATTATCTTGATGTCATTGAAGGACAACATGCAGAAAAAGAAGATTCAAAAGAGAAGACCAAAGAATCATGAGCTGCACTTGATGAAGAGGAGACACTAAAATCGAACATTGGGAAACCTCCCTCATGGTTACCATCAAATCCTCCATGTATTCAAGAGAAAAAAAATAAGAAAAAAGAGGAAGATTTGAAAGTCATGGTAGAATAAGACATGAAGAATGATCCAGATAAGTAATCAAACCAAGGGCATCAAATTTATATTGAGGTTTGGTTCCAGACAGTCACTCAGTTTCAACAACAGTCTCTTCTTCAACTATGCTTTATATATCAAAGTCAAAGAATTTGATATCTTACATCCAGGTACATGTCAAATAATACATTTCAAGCCTACACATCAGTTTGTCTATCATGTTTATGTGCACATGGTTCCATTGGAAGTATTTTTATAGTTGAAAGAGATTTTGTTTTTCAATTAGAGTAGGGTAGAAAAAATAAAAATGAAATATGAAAAATAAGAGAAAAAAAAATAATCTCAGGTGAAAACCTCCTTTGAGGCGCCTGAGATTGGCTCATTGATTGAAAACCTCCATGAGGTGGTTAATGGGTTAGAAAAAAAAAAGAAAAACAGATAGAGAAAAAATAAAAGATCCTTGGTGAAAACCTCCTTTGAAGCGCCTATGTAGACCTACTAGTTGAAAACCTCATTGAGGTGGCTAGTAGGCCTAGAAGAAAAAAAAAGATAAAAAATAAAAATATTTGCTCCATGTATCTCTCTGATGAATATAGGTGCCCTTCAACATCTGCAAGCAACATAAACAAGTTGGCACCAACAAAAGAAAAAAATTGGTCAAAATTCTAGTCAAAAGAAGTGAAATTTTGAGTTTCTCCTCCTTTGCTCAAATGCTCCAACATGATCAAAGCCATGCCAATCCATCACACTCATCTATTTCCACCATCCACTCATCATTCCCAAGCTTTTTCTAGTCATTTTCCTTGTTGTCCCGAAATACTACAGAAAAGCTCTTTTTACTACAGGCAACAGAAATACATAGAGCATAAATTTATTTTTGTCATATCTTGAAAACTATGCATCCATTTTCCAATTTGTTTCAGGTTAAGATGCATATGGATGATGGTAACATGTTGAAGAAATTTCAACAAATTATAGTGCACAAATTTCGAGAAATCAACCTCCATCACCTACAGCCATTTTCAAATTTTCTCGATATTTGTGAATCCATTTAAAAATATATTTCATGGGGATATACATATGGATGATGGTAACGTGACCAAGAAATTTCAGAAAATTCTAGTGCATGGTTTCCAAGAAATTGACCTCCATAAAATTCAACCATTTTTATTTTTTCTCGAGATTCATGCATCCGTTGGCCAAGGATTTGTTTGGGAGGTGCCTAAGGATTGTGGAAACATGCTCAAAAAAATTCATGTCAATCCATCCTACTGTTTGGAAGCTATGGAAAAAACAAATCTGCTACAAGAGGTTGTCCTAAATTACTATAGGAAAATCCTGTAGTACTACAGGATGGCCGAGTAGAAGCTACAAGAGGAAATATGATTGGAGAAATGGGTCAAAAGGTCATGTATTCTTTAGGGAAGGTTGATATAGATCCCCTAACACCACTTTCATCACTCGTCCACTCCATTTAACCAAAATTCATCTTCAAATTCCACTCTGTCTTATATGAAAAAAAAAAATTGTCATCAACTTTTCCACCACCTACACCACCTCTTGATGATTTTAACCCTGTCCTTATACCTATTATCACTTTACAACAATCCCACATGCATCAATGAGTTCTCGAAGAGGAATTAAATTACTATTATAGGAAGAGGATTCCTCCTATAAGTAGCCTGCACAGTTACAACATATTTTAGCATCAATTATTTTTTCACTCACACAACAAAAGATCTAGCCACCTTGAGCAACATGAAGCCATTTTTGAAGATTGAAAATGAGGAACACCCTCCTTAGGATGTAGTTCATCCACTCCACCAGAAAAAGATTGAACACTTGAAAGAAAAATACACACAACAACCTTATTAGTCAACGAAACAGAAAGCTATGAAGATTGGTGCAGAAGCAAGCAAAAAAAATTAGCACCTCCAAGGAAGTAGGGATCAATCATCAACTCAGCAGTAGCATGCATGCCTCTCCAACAACCATCAGGTAGGTATATTTATGAAACATTCTTGACCTCATACCTTGAGCATATTATACTTATAAATTTGTTTTCAATGCATTAGAGATGAGGTTTCATAAGCTAAGGATGGGTCAACAATCTCATCTGCCTTCAACTAGTTAATTGCAACTCACTCCTTCACTCATACAATGTGGAAATGCCAAATTATGAAGGGTGATGAATTTGAGGAATAGGGACAGCAGTTAAAAGAAAAAAAAATTGCAAAGGCCAAGTCATCACAACACTCCAAGCCCTCCATCCACTTCATATCCACTATCTATCCATCATTCATCCATCTCATTTGATAAGAAAAAAATGATATTTTTCAAGAATAAACCCTACACTCTATCTCACCATGAAAATTTCTTGAAAAAACACACAGAACATCCTCTCCATTTTCACAAACCTACACTACTCCCTTTGAGCCCTAGAATCATCCTCCAAACCCTCTACAACATTTCTCATCACTCCCATACAGTTACAAGGCTCTGAAAGAGAAGGAATGGCTGCTACAAGAAGACAAAATGTTGCTACAAGAAGGAAGAAATGAACAAATGGTGCTAAAACCAAAAATGGCAGTGCCTAAGAAAGACCTAATCAAAAGAGAGAACTCCAAGGCCATTATGTAATCATCTAGGAAAAAAAGAGAGAAGAAGGCAACAAAAGGCAAGAAGGCATTCACCAACAAAACAGAACTCAAACTACAGTGACAAAAAGAGGCTTTCCAAGAGGTCTCTAATCTCTTTATAGCTTTTTTCCAAGGCCTAAAAGATGTTATAGAAATGGGAGAAAGACATGGAAGTCAAGTTGAGGGTCTACCCTAGGCTCAGATTATCATTTCTACTCAAAACAGGTTTAAAAAGGGTTTCTTGTGGTTTTAATAGGGTTTCATGTAGTTTTAACATGATTTCCTGTAGTTTTTATAGGAATTACTACAGAATATCCTAGTTCTCATCTAAAGCCATTTGAAGGTTTCATAGGTGTGCAAATGGTGGAACAAGGTAGGAGAAGGTTGAAAAAGGATGTGGAAGACCTTGCCAAACTGAAAAATATTCAAGAACCCATCTTGAATAAGGGGAACAAGCCAGGATAATGGTCTCAAGAAACACTACAATTTTTTCTATGCACAAGAAGTTTTGGAAAAATGAGTGAAAATGGAATGAAGATTTCAAGGGACGGGATATGAATGAAATGGATCTACAGAGTTCACTTGCAAAGAGGAAAGTTATTTTTTTTGCTTGAAACACTGTTAAACAATCATGAAAAGAACAACTACATTTTTGGGTTTGTCCTTGCAGAACTTATAGGCAGGATTCTTAAGATAAATGACCAAGGAATGCACAAGAGAGAGGCCACCAGGGACATGAAGGAGGCACAATGACGTCACAAAGTTTCTCAAAGGATGAGCAACACTTTCAACGGGGGGTATGATGGGCCTCTAAATTAGACATAAATTAAGGCCCATTGGACCATCCTTCAGTGAATTAAACCTCTCTTTTTGCATTAGATAATGTATTTTTAACTTTAATATTTTCATTAGGAAGATTTACGAATAATTTCATATTTGTACCTAATATTATTTATTTTTGTGGAATATTATGAGAATATTGGGCAGATTATGGAGATTTGGAGGAGAAGATAATTTAGATACTTTCTCCCTATTACAGGAGGATCAATATTAAATAATAAATAAACAAGATATTCTATAATGATGGCACAGATTGTGGAGCTCCAATGATTGAGAAAATCTAGGAATGTGTTCCCTACCAATTAATGCAGATTCCCAGTAATGGAAACCAAATTCATTAATCGAGGGATTTTGGTGGGGAAAGCTTCCTCCTTTCATGGGGAATGATTCCTAATCATTTTGTATAAGTAACAAGTCTAATTTTCCTCTAGGGGTAGATTTTTATTAGTCTTCTTGTGGAGATAAATCATATTTTTGCAGCTCCATTGTCATTTCTTGAAGGGATGTAATTGTATTGATAGAAATAATGAAGATTGGTGTCATGTTCAACTTTTAAATATTGGTCTCCTCCATATTACTCTGAGTTTCCTTGGGCTTAGCCATCCTAGGAGCCTCAGAGCCCTTTTTTATTATTTGGTTCTCTTCTTTTCACTTCTTATTCACATGCATCTCTTGTTCTTGTTTCTTTCTATTTCTGCATTTAGTATTAATGATTTCTTGTTGTAGGATTCGGTTAAATGGTTGATGTAAGTTATTTTGTAGGATCAAAAAAATCATTTCATCCTTGGAAAAACTTTGGAAGGTCATAGTAATAATTGAGCTACTTGGATTAGTTTGTTTATTTCCAAATCTAGATTTCTAGAACTCCTTTGTGGCAAAGAACAATAAATTTCTTCTATTTTTTAGAGAATGCTAATGAGCTTCAATCGAGTTGGTCCCACTTTATATCACAAAAAAATTCTAGTTAATAAAAAAAATCACCCCATTGCATTTGCACTTGATTAGGTTAGGAATTTGATAGATTTACTAGCTCACTACTTCTTGAAGTTCTAGATTTTAGACTAGTAATTTTCTGCTATTTTTTAGAATGGGTTAATAGGGGTCTTTTTGAGTGATTCTAGTTGGAATGGAGACCTAAGACATCCTAGTAAATAACAAAATTTGTCCCATCCAATTTTGATTCTATTTACTGGGTCATTCGATGAATTATAAATTCCTATAGTAAATCTGTAGCATCTTGTAGTTTCGTGTAGTAGCCTTCCAACATGCATTTACTTGCCTAAATTCACTTGATAAGCTTGGTTATTGTCCCTTCGGGTTGAATCAATACCCCTAGGCTCTAAATAAATTATTAGGGAATACTACATACCACTTAGGACTCGCCTCTTTACCCATGCAAAACATTTTAGCAATTTGGTTTAATGGACAGATTTATGGATTAGATAATACAATGATGATTTTCTTGATTGGCACCTCCATTGAACTCTATTAATGGATCTAAAATATTTGAAATGTAATGGTTTAAATTTAGTTCATGATATTTATGCAATTAGAAAAATTTTATTTCCTTTTACTTTATTTCTTCCAATAGGTTAAGCTTTCCATTTCGAGCATTTCATTTTCTGCAATTCATTTAGGATTTGACTTCAGTACATGCACTCCATTACATCGTGATATTAAAAGGACACATTGTAGGTTCCACATATAGTGTTGATACCTCTTAAGTTTGTACGAACCCTAGGTTGTTAATTAAAGTTGGTAGCCTTGGGAGTTGCACCATTCTTGTTGCAATAAGAGGCTCATCAATAAGAATAATTTGTGCGGGTTTTCCTCTCAAAGAATGAGAGGTTTTGGCCCTGGCAAAAAGACAACATATTTTGTTCTTGTCTCTTTTGTTTTGGTAATTATTTTATGAAGTAAGAAATAAAACTCTAATAATAACAAGAGAAGAATCTTATTAACATAATTTCCCTAGATTTTTCAACATCAAATTAGAGCTAAGGTGCCAAAGTCAAAGGAAGGGCATAAAAGAGACACTTGAGGATCAAATTTCAAGAAGGGCATCAAATCAAGTTTAAGGGATTTGTGTTTCAAGATCTACATTGAAGATTGAAGAATCGGTCTACAACAACATTCTACAATGGCAAGGGCTTCTGTCTATATAATCAAGAAGACAGTCTATAACAACAAGAGAATTTATGGTAAGTAATACAGTGAGACTGATTTGGATCCTTATCTGAATTTCTTAAATAATTTCATAGTCTCATACTACCCACAATCTTGGTGCTATGTTGTTGGGATCTTGGTGCCACAATATGATTAAGTAATCCAAGCCAAAAGATGAAGTCTCGATTCTAGATCACAGTGCTCAGAACTCAGGCACATGGCAACACTTTTAGTGCCTCTCACATTCTCATTTTATGTCATATAGTGATCTCAATAATGTCACAATGACATGATCTCAACATACAAGTGATATTCACAACCTTGGATTGAATCATTTTCTATAAAGAATATGGTCTTGAAAACTCATATTCCCATAGCTTGATGATGCATACTCGATGACATATAGAAGCGGATCATCTACAACATAGTGCTCAGAAATAGGTGATGATTGTAGCAAGTGACCCCAATGCTCTATGATTCTACATGATGTTTCATACTGCAAGGTTCCATAGTTCACTTGTGTGATCGAAATATAGTGCCATCTCAATGCTAATATATTTTGACACATAGGAAAGAGTTAATTATAGCTTGATCTAGTGTAGAGTTAGTTAAAGTGTGTTTCTTTACTATGTATATTTGTAACTTACAATCTGATGTGACGATATTTTCTACACATGAAGTGATCTGACAATTCATTCTCTCCTCGGTATTACCGACACATGATCTATGGCTTAACACCCAATTAGTCCATGATATCTATTTAAATAGCATGGAGGGTCATTTGTAGCATGACCATTCATGAGAGAAGATTATGTAAATTTTCTTTCTTTTATTAATAAATTGCCTGAAGTGGTCATGTTGGCTCAGGTCATGGATTGTTTCCCTCTTTCAGGGTTTTAACCATGTCAAGAATACTGGTGTATTGATCTGTAATCTATTTGTGAGCAGTTTCCTTTGGTGTTATATCTGAGGAACTCACCCTGTAAATTCCTACATGGTATTAGAGTGAATTTGAGGTCCGCATCTGTTGGTGATCCAAATCTGAAGCTGGTACAGTGACATCTAACTGTCGTTTCTTATATCTACTATTTCTGACTTCTTTCGGGCTGAGAGAACTGCTCTATTGTGTTAAGAGCATCTGTTCCATTGAGAAACCCCTTTCTTTCCACGCAAAAAAGTTTGTAGTAGCCCTAGCTATGTCTTTTCTAAGATTTGGAGGTATGCAACCTGTATTTGCAGTTTTAGTTATTCATCTCTCCGTTTGTTTCGGTTTATTTAGCTCTCTATTTTTTATTGCCAGATCTATACCTTTCATTTATGTGTATTCTCTTTACCCCACAACTCTACTCAATTTGGGAAAATCAGAAACAGAAAGTAAGGATTTTTCTCCTGCATATGTTCTTTTCCATCGCACCTTAGTGTGATCTCGAAAAATCAGAAACATTGAGGAAAATATTTATTTTTCAGTGAAAGCTAACTTCAAGCCATAAGGTTTGGTTTTTTTTGCATTTCCGTGTTGGGTTGTGTGGTTTTTTTTTGTAGGCAAAAAGGGATTTTTCAAGTAAGCAC
>APFE030181706.1:38581-61081 GCA_000404065.3 Pinus taeda
CATTTTAGGAATTGTATACACATCACGCGGTGAACCTGAAAGGAAAATTTTTAAGCAAGATCAAATTAAAATAAATTTAATGAATCTAACAACACTTTGGAACCTAACACACAACATCTAGAGGTCTAGGCTAGAGATGTATTCCAGCATCGTAAAACCTGGTAACTGTTGTTTTCATTGTTGGTTGGGTGATTCCTCCACTTTGAGATGGCAAGTGCCAGTACTGACTTGTGCTCCCGCATACCGTCGAGTATATTTTGGGAGACCACAATAGGCTACATCCTTTATCCTTAGGAAGCCATGTCTGTAGCCCTATCGATCATAATGCACTGAACACAACATTCAGGAAGATTGACTCTCGTACCATAAAAAGTATTCTGTAGATTTGCAATTGGTTTGATAATCCCCTCTGCCTAGATCTCCAGAGAAGTCCAGTTTTCTCCTTTTCAAACTCCTTAAAGGAAAAGGTCCTCTGAGCACTTGTCACTTCAGGCTCAATAAAAATCGAAGGCGACTAGAGTCATCTTTCATTTTTTCTCGACTCTTTAAAATTGAAAAAACAAGTTGTGTCAAAGCGTCTAAAATTCATTTAATTCGAAAAAACATTTTTCCCTTTTATTTTGAGTTGATCAAGTAATCCGCAATTGTGGAAGAAAGTCAATCAAAACCCCGTCATTCACGGAGACTTACGAGTCAACAATCGTTGACTCCGAAAGCGAAGCCATTCCGAACAAAGCAAACTCGTTTAACCAGATCAAAGTCCCCTAGGTTGGTTGGAGCAAGAACTCCAACATCCTCAAAGACTCTGGTTACTCCAAACATTTCTGGTATCCCTACCTCAACAGAAGAAATTCCGCAACAACAAAAGGACATTACAACTGATCCTAGTGTGACGGTTAACACTTCTATTCCTAAACTGGCTCCATCTATAGCTGATTCGGAAGGTGTTACTCCCCAACCATCTGTTACTGCAGAACTTATATCTTCTTCGGCACCATAAATATTTTACGGACCTGACGGTCTGCCTCTTCCTCCTGGATTGATTACCATAGAAGAGATTGTGGAAGATCCTCCCTCTAGCACTCCAACACAACTTGGAGCTGGGATCACCCTGTATCCTTCTTCATTAGAAGATATTCACCCGCCATCAGAAGTTCCTGAAGAATCGTTGAGGAATATTTTGGATAGGCTTAATATGTCTGAACAACCATCGACATCAAGGACTGTGTTACCCAACACAGCAATAGCAGAAGTTCCTTCTGCTACTCCGATAATATTTGTCAGCATGCCATCTGTCCCAACCAGCTTTTAGTCACTGGATGGAGTCCATCCAGGGGCTATTTCGACAGTATGGATTGTTCCCGTTTGTTCATCCAGAATTATATATGGAATCTCTTACTTTGAGTCCCAACAATTGATCCTTCACAAGGTCAATTTGGGAAAACCGGTCCCCAAAAGGCAAACCATTCCTTTTAGTACTAGATTACCGTTGTATGGAGGGTCGTATACCCTTTCATTGCCTTCTTCAGAAGGACAATCATGCGTGAGTTCACAACAAAATTTGGGTTATGCTGGAATCACGACTAGCGGTTGGGTGCCAATCATGTCTCAACAACCAAGAGTTGTATGCTCAATACAACAAAGTTTACCTATGACAAATATCCCCACTACGCCAGCTATTGTCGCAATATCACAAGTACAAGTGTCACCAGTTGTATGCCAACCTCAAGTTTCGCCGGTTGTAATGCAACAATCTCTTGTACCTACGACACAACCACAATCACCAACTAGTGGAATGGCACAGGTTCAAATGGGGAACACCAATCCCCATCTTGGTCAAACAGTCAGTACTGGACAATAGCCCATGGCTTCACAACCATGGCTGGTGCAATACCAACAACCATAATTCCAGCAGGCTTACCAAGGATATGAGCAACAAGTCTTTGCAAGTAATGGGCAGTCGTATCAACCATATCATAATGGTTATGCCCATCAACCTTACCAAAGTTACCAACATCAAATGCATTATGCTAGTATGTAAAGACCGACTGCTCAAACGATTCCATCTTATCCTGGGTAAGCTCAACCAAGCCTGAATCAACAGTTGGCTTTTGTGGACTTTAGAGTTACCAGATCTAAGTCGACTAACGAACGATCCAATTGCCTACACCCCTTGGTGGCTGGCGATTCCGCACAAACTTCCGTCTGATATTCCTAAATTTAATGGAAATTTGGGCGAAGACCTGTTGAATCATGTGATGAATTTTCATCTATGGTGTTCATCAAACACTCTCAATGATGATTCGATCAGGCTTCGCCTCTTTCAGCGAACGCTAACTGGTCCGGCAGCAAAGTGGTATATCGAACTACGTAGAGCTTCATTTGATAACTTCAGTACCCTAGCCACAACCTTTTTAACCCATTTTCAGTTACCTATAAGGTACAAAATAGGAGCTGAGCTACTTAGCAATTTCAAACGAACGACGGCCACTCACATATCCGATCATATTCATGAATGGCAACGTCGTAGTAGAATGGTAAAAACGTATATTCCTGATCAGCTATTGGTTGAATGGTTTATTAAGTCTCTGTTACCTGCTATTACAGAAGATGTGGCAAAGGGAGGAGTCATCACTGAAGAGCAAGTTATTACTTGTGCACAATATCTAGACGTGATCTATACTCAGTCTGGCACGCTCTACGATAAAATCCCTGATGCTCCTAGACTAGAATTTTTTGTTCCTCCGCCTCCTAAATCAAACAAAGACTCTCATGCCGGCGATGGTGTGATAGGTACGACAAGCACTAAAACCGCAAAGGCTACATCAAAAAAGGCCCACGTGGTTTCGAGTCAAAATGCAAATGAAGAACTTCTAGCCTCGGAAGTAAATGCCGTGTCGACAGACAAAGGCAAAGAACCCAAGCAACCAGGAGGCAAGAAGAAAAAACAAGGGAAGAAGAAGAGCCAGGGGGACTCATCCCCTCAAAAATCTTCTGCAAACCCTTCTGGGGATAGGAAGCCAAAAGATCCATGCAGTATATGTGACGAGGATCACTGGACCAGAGAATGTCCATATAAAGATGAACTTAGAAAATTCTTCAAAAGTTCGAAAACTTCGGCTGTATTGACTGATCCGTTTCCAAACCCAGGAACAAATCTGGTTGCTAGCGAAAATGCTTCCCCATCCCAAGTGCTAATGTTTTCAGTTTCAAAGCAACTGAATGATGCTCTCATATCGACAAGAAGTAAAGATTACGGGAATCCACAGATGTTGAACAACAAGGATAATGATCAACCTAGTAGTTCAACAACAACTTCGACTGAAGTTGTGCCACCCATCATTCCTGAGTTAACAATAAAACCGTCGAAGGGAGTAGTACACAAATCGACGTTTAATCCTCGTGCTTGAGCAGCCCAACGCTATAATATAGTGGAGGATTTAGCCGAATTACCCTCCGCAATGTTGATTCTTGAGGTACTGCAAAATTGCCCCTCCCAAAAGAAGGTTTTATTGTCAGCAATAGGTGGGATTGACCCAATGGATTCCAATCTTGTATCTTTTAATCACAAAGGATACGACCCTCAGTTGCCAGCTCAACTAGCTTTCCTCATTCAAGTGAAATCCCTCAACAAAATTGTTCATAGAACAATTATTGATGAGGGGGCATCCACATGTATCATGTCGATGAGTTGCTGGAAAACTCTAGGGTCTCCATCCTTGTCGCGATCATCGACGACATTGAAAGCATTTGATGGATGAACATACACCTTGTATGGAATATTAAGTAACTTGCAAGTCGAACTAGGGGGCAAAACAGTGGAAATCGATGTTGAAGTCATCGACGGAAACCTTGATTACAATATCCTACTGGGAAGACCTTGGATATACGCCATGGCAGCCGTTGTGTTGACCTACTTTAGGAAAATTGCATTTCCTTCCCAAGGAGGAATTACAATCATCGACCAACAAACTTTTCTCCCCAACAGTTCGCAAGTTACGGGAAGCATTCCGATGATCCATGGAAGCCACAACATGATTCACAATATCGGAGTAGGCCTACTAAAAGACCCCACATTAATGGGAACTTTTACCCTACCGCCTCCAACGAATTTCGCAGAAGTGGCTAATGTAGGAACCCGCAACATGATATCTTTCATTCAAAAGATGTCAGAAAACGATGTTAAAATGGATCATCTACAAGTTTTGCCTCTAACCCCACTAGAAATATTATAGCAATCAATGTTTTCAGCATGGGAGGAAAACCCGCATCAACACTGATCAAGCATTTGGATAGATAGGTCTAAGGAATATGGCACCCCTTCAGATCCTTGGTCGCGAGTACACTCTACAGACAAAGGAATCATTTAATTGATGATGATCGATGGGGCACCATGGGAAGATTACCACCATCTTTCCCATCTTCTGAATTGGAAGGAAGATAATTCCAATAACCTACACCATCCTTTAGTATTTGACTTTCTAGCAAATACTGTAAATATGGTGGATTCCGAGAGAAACCTATCCAATATTGAAGAAACTACTGTCATAAATATCTCAACCAAAACAGATGTTGTAGAGAATATTCATGTTGGCAAATCTTGTTCTTCCTCAGAACTGGAAATATATAGTGCTCTCTTTCGCGATTTTAGAGATGTCTATGCTTGGTCATATGATGAAATGCCAGGTATTGACTCGAGCATAGTTGAACACAAAATTAAGATGTATCCAGATGTCAAACCGGTATGACAGTGGCTATGGCAGGTGCACCCCAAGAAAGCCGCTGCCATCAAGGCGGAAGTTGAAAAACTCCTCCATGTTGGTTTCATTTACCCCATTCCTCTAACCAATTAGGTATCGAATATTGTTTCTATGATGAAAAAACAAGGAATTATTAGAGTGTGCGTTGATTACAGGGATGTAAATCAAGCTTGTCCGAAAGACTACTACCTACAACCTCTATTGACCAGATAATTGATGAATGCATCGGATGCAAAATCTTTTCGTTTATGGATGGATTTTCCAAGTATAATCAAATAAATATCCGTCCACATGACCAGTCAAAGACTACATTCATTTGTCTGTGGGGCACATTCGCATATCGCAAGCTACCCTTTGGTTTGAAGAACGCAGGGGCAACTTTTCAGAGAGCAATGAATTATGCTTTCCATGACATCAAAAACATTGTTCAACCATATCTCGATCATCTCCCAGCTCATTCACCAAAGCAGACCGATCATCCGCGCCATTTGAGAGCAATATTTCTACGTTTCCGACACTAAAAGATACGACTCAATCCGCACAAATGTGTGTTTTGTGTCAGTTCTGGTCGTTTACTTGGCTTCCTGGTCTCAAAGGATGGGATTCGTCTCGACCCTTGCAAGGTTCAGGAAATCATTGATTTGCCTCCACCTTCAAACTTGCTTTAAATTCAGAAACTCCAAGGGAAAGCAAACTTCCTCAGGAGGTTCATTCCGAATGACGCCGAACTAGCTAAAGGTTATACTCGTTTATTGAAAAAATAAGTACCCTTCGTTTGGGATCAAGTCGTGCAAGCTTCCTTTGATGCTTTGAAGCAATCTCTAATACAAGCATCATTAATGTATGCTCCTGATTATCAAAAAGACTTTAACTTGTATCTGGCTGCAGCAGATACAACATAGCAATGGTTTTAGTTCAAGAAGAAAATGGAATTGAACATCCTATATATTATTTAAGCCGAAACTTAAATTATACGGAAATGAAATACTCCTACGTTGAAAAGCTCACCCTCGCAGCTGTTCAAGTGATACAGAGATTTCGACACTACGTCCTCTTCAGAAAAACTACCATTTTATCAGATTGCAACCCCATGACTTATATATTGTCGTGATAGTTGCTGGGGGCAAATATTCAAAATGGATAGCAATTCTACAAGAGTTTGATTTGGAATTCAAAAAATCCAAATTAAAGAAAGCCCTGGTATTCGTGGAGTTAATATGTGATCTCCCATCGTCGTCCAACGATGCAACATCCGAAGAAGCAATCGTGGATGAAAATTTGTTTCTGATATCTTCAAGCGATCTATGGTGCGACGATATAATCATCTATCTCCAGACACAAACATATAGGTCTAATACCTCGTGCTCCGAACAACAATGTATTCGATACCAAGCAAAAGACTATGTGATCGTCGGTGATACTCTTTACCGTCATGGTATCGATACAGTTCTACGGAGGTGCCTCACCCATGAGGAGGCTGAAAAAGTCCTGAATGATTGTCATTCAGGCGCATGTGGCGGGCATCAATCTGGTTATGCCACGGCGCAAAAAAAATTGCGAGCAAGATACTTCTAACCAACAATGTTCAAAGATTGCATAACCGTAGTTAGAAGTTGTCATACTTGCCAAATTTTCGATAGCAAAACCAGAAGACCACCCGCACCGCTGCAACTAGTAGTAGCTATTGGGCCATTCGCCAAATGGGGCATATATTTCATGACATGTAACCCCACCTTGACCGGGGAGCATGGGTATATCATAGTCGCAGTAGACTATTTTACCAAATGGGCCGAGGCGATGCCTACATTAAACAACAGCGGTGAAACAGCTGCCCTTTTCATTTTTAATCACGTAGTCTCCAGATTCGGCGTTCACAGGCCATAGTTACATATCATGGATTGCATTTTCACAATCACATGATGGTTGAGTTGGCTACCAAATCAGGACTGTCCCACGATAGCTCTACTCCGTATTATCTGCAAGCTAACGGATAAGTTGAGGTGATCGACAAAGTCCTAAAGCGCATGCTGTAAAGGATGATCGGAGTCCACAAACAGGATTGCCACCTAATCCTGTACTTGTCCTTGTGGGCATACCGAACATCAATAAGAAATGCAACCAGGTTCACACCTTTTCAACTTGTGTACGGTCTGGAAGCAATCTTACCTGTTCAATGTGAAATCTCGTCCCTCAAACTCACAGTCGACCTTTTCCCCAGAACCTCAGAAGAAGAGGATCATTTCTTGGAACTAATCCAATTGGATGAAACCTGTCGTGATGTATCTACAGCCAACGAAGCTCATAAGAAACGAGTCAAAGCACATTTTGAAAAGAATGTCAAACCTCGCGTCTTCTCAGAAGGTGACCTAGTCTTACTTTACGACCAAGAATCCGATAAGTTGGGAGCAAGGAAATTCAAATCGTTATGGATGGGTCCCTATATTGTTAAGCGTGTATTACCAAAAGGAGCCTATGATTTGATGGACTATGATGGGATTCCACTGGCGCAACCGCGCAATGGGTTGTACCTCAAGTGTTACTATGCTTAATTCCGCATAGTAATCCTCATGCTTTTGTTACATTTTTGTTTTCACCAAGAGCATTTATTTTGGTTAGGCAATCTTCTTTTTGCATTCATTGCATATGTTGAACCTACTGGAGTCATTCGTTGGATATGCCGACGGAGCAAGTCGTAGTTCACGGAACCTGCCTTCTGCGGCATGGGCCATTTTCAATCCTAGCGACGAGTTAGTAAGTTTCAGAAGGGTGTGTATTGGTTGGTCGACGAACAATATCGCTGAATATAGCGCATTGATTGAAATCCTCTCTGATGTCATCACACATGGCATATGTCGACTTGCCGTCAGGCTAGACTCACAGCTCGTCATTCTACAACTCATTGACATCTATTCTGTACAGAATCCATCTATCTATCGCATGTTCCTAAGGGTCAGAATTTTGGAAAGATAGTTCGATTTCATCCAATATCAACATATTTATAGAAGTTTAAACACATTAACAAACTCATTGGCAAATTATGTGTTAGATAGACATTTGTGACATTTATAATAAGAAGCATCACATCAATATATGCAGCAGGATCATGTAACTTAACCAAAATAAAAGCTCCAAAAATCAAAAATATATTCATAACTGTTTATGGTTTATACATAATGTTTTTTAACCGAGAAAAAATCGGTCAAATGACCCAAAACTCAAAATTCTAGGGGGCATCCTAGGCTAATGATGCTGGTGATAGCAAGTCACCGCCTATGCAATCATGCGTAAAAGCCTAGTCCATCGACTCGGCACTCTAGTAGTATGTCGCTGCAACCACAGAGGCAGCTCGTCGATCCTCACATCTGGGATACCAAGGGTAAGACCCTCGATCTGGTCCTGTAGTGTTGAAAGAGTCTTGACCACGTCAACGTCGCAAAGGATGGCCCTCCCCACAGCCTCTCCTATTGGAGCGGTCGTTGGGTCTCTGCGGCGTACTGTCAGTCAAACTGGTCCAGCATTTGCATGAGCACATGGGTTTTGATTAGTCTTGATCAAAAAACATAAGAACATTATAAATAACGATGAACAGAGATATGGTCAAAAGAATTACCCATGGCACCCCACTGCTCGCCAGCCGGCAACAACAAATTTGGGTCACCCCGGAAATCCATACCAGCATATGGGAACCTGGCATAAACCATCTCCTTACGATTGAACCACTCGAAGAAAGTATCAGAAAAAGAAATCTGGGGCTAGCCAGCATGCCGAGACATGAGGTCAACCCATCTCTGCATCTGTGGTTCAGTCGGTGGAGGTAGGCCAAGTGAAATGTATTGCGGCTGCATCAGTGGGATCCTCTCCAAAGCGAAAGCGGTCAAAATAGAACCATAATTGAAGTTCTTGGATCTTCTACTTTTCACCTTGGTCAGTTGTTCTTTCATCACAGAGAGTACTGAATCACACCAGTTGAACACCTTCGGTTCAAGGCATTCTAAAGCATACTGCATATAAGACCTGTTGGCTATGTGAAGAGCAGAACTACCAGCCAGTCTAGCAAAAGTGAATAGAATGGTCCGCAAGGGTCGGTCAGTGACATCTTGGATATTGATCTTGCCATCCGTACTCGGCTGAGATCCCTCTCTACAGTGCCGGCAAATGTACTCCCTCAAGGACTCACCCCCATGGGAGGAGCCTGATAATGAGAGAGGAGCACCATGCCTCGATAAACCGGTCATAAAATAGATGTCCACGACAGTCAAGGGGATCGATTTGCCCCTAATCTGGAACACCTGGTTGATAGGATCCTAGGCATTGCGGAAATATTGCAACAAATTGATTTGTTGCCTCATGCTAGAGATACGGAAAAACTTCAATAAGCCACAGTTCCGCAATGTAGCTACTGTGCCCAGATCATGCAAAGCAACAGCGTCCTCTTCTTCATGCTCATGATCTTGCCATGTAACAACCATTTTCCTCTGATGAATCTCTGAAAAAAACAAGAGAAGAGTTAGGATCTTCATTTGGTAAAAAACAGGCAAAAATCTATGAGAAAACTGAGCAAAAAGTTTCTTCCTTGTGCCCATCACACCCCAGTAAGTGTACTAGGAGTGATGCATATTGACTAGTCAGTGAGAAGACCAGTGTGCATCGCACCTTTCGATTAAGGAAGGGTGTGATGGTGCCAGGGCGAGTTCTTCAAAACCCAGAGGCTCAACAGAACAAGGAAACAAGCTCAGAATTCAAAAAGAAAAGAATGAAATTGAAGAGCACAAGTTTAGCTCCTACCTGGTCCAAGCGGCGTCAGGAATCGTCCACAGAATCTCCCAAAATCAGCTGGTGAAAATCAAGGGGGAAAAGCACCTCCAGAGCTCCAACAAACCAAATTCAAATGAAATGGTAAAATGAGGGGTAAAAGTCACTTTTAATTTACCATGCACGTAATTCGAATAAAGTATTAGTGTTCTTAACTCATTTACCAAGCATATGTTTTCATTTCTAATCGGTTTGATGAAGCAAATGAATAGGTAGTACAATCTTTGAAAGAACAAAATGCTAATGGTGAATCAAAGACTCAATGACCATTATCGCGAGCAGTGTTACCACAGGGTTCAAGCTCGTTAAAAAATAAACATAAGTCATGAGCAAATGTTCCCCAGCATTTAAGCTCATTAAAAAATGAACCGGTAAATAACCATTGTGAATGCCTTATCACCAGCTTTTGAGGCTTGGTCGTGTTCTCATCATCACTTCCACTCTGTCTTAGCCGATCATTCACCCCCACATGATTGTTTACCCCTTCAAGGAACATCTGCGAAGAGTGATTCTATTAGCCATCCTTGTGACACAATCATGATTGGAGAATTCCAAACCTCACCTGGAATCACCTGCTTCTCGAAACCATCACTCGTTCCTCGAAAACGAGTCTCCTTTAAGCTCTTTTCAACTGACTCATAAAATATGAAAAGATTGCCGAGCGATTGGCCTCTTTGGCTTGTTAAAATCATCGGAAGTGCTATCCCTCCTCTAGATTTTAATCTTTTTGGACCTGAGGGATTATTACACAAAACAATCGAGCACTTGTCTTGTTCGGCTCGTTAAAACTATCGAAAATTCATCCCTTCTGTATTATTTTACGCTTTTTCGGACTTAAGGGATTACATGACGAAAAAGAATCGTTGGAGTCTCCTTTCCATTCCTTTCAGACTCTCTAAAATTGAAAGAGACCGAGTTATCTTTGTTGTTAAACTCATTAAAACCAAATAGTGACAAACTCACCCAAATGGACGAGAACGACTTTCGCTGTTGCTAGGCTCGCTAAAATATAGCGACATGTTTGCCCAAAGGGTGGATTATAGAATAGGCATATGTTATCCTCCTCAAGCTTGACAAAAATAAAGAGGTACTAGTTAGGAATGATTGGGGAAAATTGGGAAGAAAACTTGAAAAAGCTTTATTGGTAGCAAGTCACTCTCGAACATGACACTTTCCTTCCGCATCCATGTTGGGTTGGGTTGTTCCGTTCACTGGTCATCACCATTGGTCCATCACACCATCCATCTTTGGGTTTAATGCTACCAATCCATCGTCATTGTCGTCGATATGTTCAAGAGAAGTCATTCAGACAATTCGCCTGTGTCTCACCCACTGCAATACATTCATGCTCCATTCCTTCATGACCGCCACCCTGAACCCTGTATCGTCAGATTATTTTCACCTCCAAAATCATTTGCTTCATTCCGTGTCGTTGATGTGGGATTCATTAAAACCCTCCTACGACGGGTCACTTCTTGTCGACATCAGCTCATTATCCAAGAAGTTGACTTAGGAACAACCCTTTCAGTACTTTGAAGCTTGCATGCTTCATTGGCAAGTTTCTCACTTTCAGCGACAGGTTTACATCAATAGCCTTCGACTAAGATATTTTACGTGGTGTTTGACACCAAGTCCTTTTTCACACCAAGTGAATTGTACTGTAGTACCTTGAGGGTCATTTTCATCATTGGTGATTCCTCTCGCGCCTGTTAACATCTTACATAATTGGGTGGTAATCAGGCGATGTCTTTCCATGTTCGACTCCAGAACATTTTTTCACATGGATCGACTTGTACTCCGACTGAGGATTAAACGAGTTTTGAAGACCTCGGATCTAGTTTCATCCATTCGGGCTGCGATATATTCAGGAATATAAAGACATCAAGTGTACATCATTGCCAAACAGATGATCATCCAAATCAAAGGATGATGAGTCCAAATCATCAGTCTGTCACACAGATGGTTTTCTGTTCTATGTACATGAAAATGAATTTATAAAGATGAGCATGGGAATTCCCACCTTATCTAGATCATGAAAAAATGTTGTCAAAATAATGTATTGTATTGTATCTTATTACAGGTCACGTCCAAGCTCGAAAAAACTTCAGATCCTCATAAGTAAAGCATTTCACCCGACATCAAAAAGATTAATGACCTCATGCTTTAGGGGGAAACTGTTATAGACATTTTTGGGCACTTCAACCCCAATCATAAATGTCCATAAACTGAGGGCTCCTAAATCCCTAAAAGTGTTGCTTCACTACCTAAACAAACAAGGTTAGCTGATTACATCATCTCCCAGAAGTTCTCCACTGAAAACTACTCATAAATGGTCAAAACTGGACCATACTGAAAACCCAGTGTAGAGGGTGCGATGCATATCACCTTCCCAGTGTATAGGGTGCGATGCATACTGAATGTCTCCTCTGTAGGGTGTGATGGTTGGGAATGGACAAATGGTAGGGACAAAATGCGAGGTGGAAGATCATGGAATCTTCCAAAAGCTTCCCCTCTGACACTTGTCTCTCTGTTTTTGACCAGGGATGAGTAAGAGATCATCATTCTCCAAGTGGAAGTAGGAACTATCAGAGAGAGGACACTAATCAAGACCCCAGAAGATGACACACCTCCCTGTAATCATCTATATATGGATCCCTCATCGCAGAGATACAGAGGCTGGAATTTTGTATCTTATAGAGAAGTGTTGTTGGTTTTCTAGTGTACATTCATAGTGTTGGGTGATCTAAGCTTTCCTTGAGGTGAAGAAGGGCTTTCTAGCTGGAGGATGAAGCGCAAGACTAAGGTTGGTCTCCTTGGTTCCCCTCTTGTCTATTTTCATAAAGGAAAGTGACAGTAGACTTTACTTGTTTGTTTGTAAGATAGCTACCAGTCTTAGTGGGAATAGCAGCATTCGAGTGGACACTATTCCCAGTAACAGGTTGTTAAGCATCTCAGTTTGGTTATGCACTAGATGTGTCTTCTTATTCTCATTCTCATGAGTGGCTCATTGATTCGGGAGCTTCTTATCACATGGCCAAAAACAAAGCCATGTTTTCTTCTTTAAATGATTGTAACACCAAAAATATATATGTTGGCGATGATAGATCTCTTAGTGTTTTAGGGAATGTAATCGTTCATCTAGACAATGATCAATTTAATGATGTATTATGTGTTCCAACCTTATCCTACAACCTTCTATCTATATATCAGATAACTCATTCACGTGAAGGTAAAATCGTTGCATTTTCATCTCACGATGTTGTAATTAAGGATCCAAGAGATCCTAGATAGATTTTAGCTACTGGCATTGCTGATGATTCTACAAGGTTGTATAATTTTAACAACTTTGGCTCATCAACTCTTCCCTTGGTATTTTTTGCTCATAATGATGAAGTGAGCAAACTTTTGCATGAGCGATTTCGTCACTTAAACTATCGCTCCCTTCAAAGTCTACGTAAAGAAAATATGGTGATAGGTATCCCTACGGTATCTTGCTAAGATGGTGTTTTTTGCGGATGTGTACTCGGAAAACATCATCAGTGTAGTTTTGAAAAATGTGCCTCTTGGCATGCCTCAACCCCTTTACAACTTGTGCATAGTGATTTATGTGGTCCACTTCCAGTTGTTTCATTCTCTGGCTACAAGTATTTCTTAACATTTATTGATGATTTCTCTAGAGGCACTTGGGTATACTTCTTAAAACTCAAGAGTGAAGTCTTTAACATGTTCTTGGCCTTTAAGGCCTTTGTCTAGAAACAATCTGGACATCAAATTCTTAAGCTAAGATCTGATAATGGCGGAGAATATGTTAACAACAAATTCATCAACTTTTTCACTGAGCATGGAATTAAAATGCAACATATTGTTCCATATACTCCACAACAAAATGGTGTAGCTAAAAGGAAGAATCACACCTTAAAGGAAATGGCTAATTGTATGCTTCAATCTAAAGGACTTAGTCTTAATTTTTGGGAAGAAGCAATTAACTGTGAAAATTGCATAGTAAATCGCATGCCTACTAAGTTTTTAAAGAACATCACTCTAGAATAAGCAAGGAGCTCAATTAAACCAGATGTAAGTCACTTTCGTGTTTTTGGAAGTGAAGCATGGGCCCATATTCCAGATGAGAAACATAAAGATTTAGAACCTAAGAGTGAAAAATGTATTTTTTTAGATATTCTGAAGATGTCAAACGATATAGACTTATTCCACATAAATCCAAAAATGTTATCATTAGAAGATATGTAAAGTTTTCTAAAAATATATCGGCGGACGTGCCACCTCTCTTTATCCCTTCTACTTCTGAAAATATTTCTTCTTCAGATGATGACAGTGAGGATGACAATTCTCCTCCACCTTCTCAATATCCTCCTTTAGCTTCTCAGCGTTCAAAATGGGTTTGTGCCACTCGGGATGTAGCAAGTGCTCTTGTAGGTGATCCTATAGATTGGCGACGTACACGTTCTCAGTTCGATATGGCTTCTTCTTTACTGGCTCAAGCTTCAGTGATATATGATCCTGACACCTTTGCAGAAGCTTCAAGCCATCCAGATTGGGATGCAGCTATGAATGAAGAATATCAGTCATTATTGGAAAATGATACATGGGATCTTGTTCCTCTTCCAAAGGAACGAAAACCTGTTAGATGCAAATGGGTTTACAGAACCAAGTATGGACGAGATGGAAATGTTGATAAACATAAAGCTTGTCTTGTTTCTAAGGGTTTTTCACAAGTTGAAGGCATTGGCTATATTGAAACCTTCTCCCTTGATGCCAAAATGAACTCTATCCGCCTGTTGAAGCACCAAAAATTGGGTCTACAACAAGGGGGATAACCACCCGGTTCAGACCTTGAAAGCAACTCCTTTTCCATTTGGGATAGTGGCTCCAACTGGGGGTATTGAGACCAGTTTCCCAATTTTGTTTATGATGATATTAGGGGAGTGATGTTTTCTTTTCTAATGATTTATGAAGAGAATGATTTAATCTAAATCTAGTCTAACATATGCAATTTTATTCTAATGAAATGAAACATCTAATTCTAAAACTATCCCAGGATTAACTATTTACTTATGCGATCTAAAATAGTTTCCAGGATCAATCAATAATAAATATCATTCAATTTCTACGAGAAAAGAATCTATTTAGAAATGAATTGTTTCATATAAGAAATTAGCCAAAACAATTATGATAAACATATCGCATAATAAGTCATTCATACACTGAGCATAAAAACAATAGTTACCATCATACAAAAGTGCAAAAATGATAAGTAGACATTTAGGCTTTCATATATAAACAACTGAAAATAATGTATCACTTGGCACATAAGCAAAAATTATTAAGAGATAAAAGTACCATTGATAATAGGTCCTTCTCATGAGCTTCAGCGATTTAGATTTATCTTCAAATAATTCAATATCCACTAATAGTACAGAAGTGCATTTCAATAGTAGACATTAAACACAGATATAAATAAATCTCGTTCCATTCATTTATCAAAACCTCCTCAGAGAGGGAAAAAGTGCATGTTCTGAAGAATTATTTTTGACAAATTTTTGGACCCCTCTCTAAATGCATGAGAGGGGTTTAAATACTACTAACTAAAGACTAAAAATAGTTATTACAAAAATGTAGGAGGAGGCTTAAATGACCGTCCTTATTCAAAGCAAAAATAAACTGAAATTAAACTAGAACTGTATCTATGATCAATTATGCATTTGTTCCTAGAAGTGGAAACTGAGATTGAAAAAAAAATTGACTTCATGGGGAGGAACTGACAGAGGCAGATGAAGAGCTAGGGTTTCAAGTTTCTGCAAGTGTTGAACTCCATGGAGGGGCACAAAGCTCCACTCCCTCCCACAGGTAGGTCGTGGCTAGTCGAGGTAAGAAACCAATAGAATCTATCAGAGGCCCTTCAGGAGAAGGGAAAAGGAACATGGAAGAGGATCAAGATTTAACCAAATCAAGGGAGGGGAATAGCACAAAAGAAAATGAAGAAGAAGACAAGAAATAGGGAGCAGAAAACAAAGTGAAAAAGGGGCCATGTAAACCCAAGGCTGAGATCACACCCAGAGTAGTTTTAAATGATCCTGCTCTGCAGGTGCACAGGGACCACATGTGGACCTATGCTATCATTTGTAAATTCATGGGATTATGGCCCACTGAAAAGGCATTACAAGCATGGATTAAATACCACTGGAAACCAAAAGGAAGCATAGACCTACATCTTGGGTCAAAGGTTTTCTTCACTATCATCTTTACAAATATTGAGGACAAAGATAGGGTGTTTGAATGAAGGCCTTACTTCTATGCAGTAGCAGGCCTCTACATATGGTCGTGGATGATGAATTTTGTCCTGGAGCAAGAGACTTTCACTTCGGTCTCAGTTTGGGTAAGACTCTACTCCCTACCTCTTGATTACTAGCAAATGGAATCCTTATCTACCATAGGAAATAAACTAGGGCATTTTGTAAAAGATTCTGAGGCCACTAGAAGGGGAAAATACGCTTCCTTCACACAAATATGTGTGGAGATGGATCTCTTGGGAGCTCTATTGGATGAGGTCATCTTGGAAGTTTTTGATGAAGAATGGGTGCAAACAGTAGATTATGAACATATTCCTTTCAGATGTCGCAGGTGCCATGAGCATGGGCACCTATTTAGAGATAGCCCTCTCAGTAAAATAGAGAACAGAAGTAAAGCTACCACAATTAAAGACACTGAAAGCTTTCACAAAGTAGGATTTAGAGGAAAAAGGGGAAAAAGGGGGCCAAAGCAACATCAAACAGAAGGGCACTAGGCCAATCTGAACAAGTTCCAAGTACTCGAAGAAGAGGAAGAGATAACAAAAGAAGATCAGGTAATGGAAGGAAGCCTAGGGGAGAAGGAGAAAGAAGAAGATAGGGAACAAACTCAAGATACTAATAAATAGAAAGAGACTATGCTAAGCGATGGAGAACTAGAGATGGACCAAGAAATGACCCAGAGTGAGATGGAAATGGAGGATCATGAACTGCAAGAGATTCTTGATAGGGAACACCTAGATCTGGAAGGGTTCTTGAAACAGGGGACCATGGAAGGGGTAGACTCATTACCTCAAGAAGAGTTCAATAGAGTACAACAGTTGTTCCTATGGAAAACTCAGACTAAAGGGCTGGAGAAGCAAAGAAACAATGAAAGGCAGGGCAATGAAGGTGTGAAAACTATGAAAACCACACCAGGATTAGATCCTAGAAACCCAGGAAAGAAAAGAGGTAGAAAAAAGTAGAACGAGTTATTGATGGAATGTGGAAAGCTAATGATAGATTCAGGTAAGATGAAAGACCTAACCAGCTACTCCTTTACAAATATTTAATAATGAAGTTCACATCTTGGAATATCAGAGGTCTAGGTAGTAAAATAAAACAAAGAATACTTAGCAATAGAATGAAACAAGAAGCTCTAGATATGATCTTTATCCAGGAAACTAAATGTTCCATTCAAAAAATAAAGGAAATTCACAGAAAATGGCTGAATAGATTTGAGTTTCTAGAAGTTAAAGCAGATAATATAGTAGGAGGCATACTCACTCTTTGGAACCCCCAAAAGATTGGCATAATAGATGCTGAGGCATCTAAGAATTATTTATCAGTGGTTATTCAGCCTATGGGAGATAGGGAGACTTATCTGGTCACGAATGTTTATGGCCCTCAAAAATGGATGATAAACTCAGGTAACTAGATTCTCTTGTGGATTTGAGATATAAACATGTAGGAGTTCCATGGATCATGGGTGGGGACTTCAACATGATCAAATCACTTTTGGAGAAAAAAGGGGGAACCAAAACTTTAAGCAAAGACTCTACAACATTTCAAACTTTTATAGATAATATGAAGCTAGTTGACACTGAGATGAGTAATGGCCTCTTTACTTGGAACAATAAAAGAGGAGAAGAGTCTCAAGTAGCCTCAAAGTTAGATAGATTCATAATCTTAGAGGACCTTATGCTCACCGACAAGGAAATGATAACAAGAATTCTCCCCTTTGGAGGCTCGGACCATTGGTCTGTACAACTTGAGGTTTAAGGCATTGGTACCCCCAAGAAAAGGCATTTTAGATTTGAGAATATCTTGCTCACCCACCCATATTTCATCAACAACATTGAAAAATGGTGGACAGAAGATCTGCACATCCAGGGTACAAGAATGTTTCTGCTACATAAAATACTAAAGCACATCAAGCTCAGACTTTAAGACTGGAACAAGAATGAATTTGGTAATATTTTTGAAGCAAAAAAAGTCATTGAGGAAAAAATGTAGGAACTCAATCAAGCCCTTATCATGGATGGCTTTGATATAGTCAGAAATGATCAAGTTACCAAACATCATCAAGACTAGGAGAATTTATGTAAATAAGAGGAAATATTTTGGAAACAAAAATCTAGAGTTCAATGGCTAAAATAAGGGGAGTGTAACACTAGATTTTTCCACAGATCCACCATGGCGAATAGATCTCATAATAGGATCTCTGTGATCAAGGACAAGGGAGGCCATCTACTTAATTCACATGAAAATATAGAAACTGTGTTAGTTCAACACTTTCGAGATATATCAAAGGAAACCCTCTCAGACAGAGATCATTTTATCAGGGACTTAACAAGGCATATACCTAGGCTTGTAACAAGAGAGGAGAAGAATTTCAATCTTAACAGGCCAGTGACTGAAGAGGAGGTCAATGAGGTCATCAAAGAAATGTAGAATGGTAAAGAGCCTAGCCCTGATGGTTTCAATGTGGATTTCTTTAAAGCTTGCTGGAACATTGTTAAACAAGACATTCTGAATGTGGTGGAGGATTCTAGGATGAATAGAACTATTTTGAAGGTTCTCAATACTTCCTTCATCTCCTTGATCCCCAAACAAGATAATACTCAAACCCCAGACAGGTTTAGACCCATAGCTTGGTGCAATGTAGTGTACAAAATAATATCCAAGGTTGTTGCCAATAGACTAAAACCACTTCTTCCTACTCTAGTTTCTGTGGAGAAATCAGGTTATGTGGAGGGCAGTCAAATTCTCAATAACATCATTCAAGTGCATGAGGTGGTGCACTCATTGTTATGCAAGAGGAAGGCTGGCATGATTATGAAATTGGACCTAGCCAAAGCTTATGATAAGTTGAATTGGACTTATATCAGGAAGGTCCTTATAGCCTTTGGGTTTGATCATAACTGGGTTAGATGGGTCATGGCCCTGGTAACTTCTTCTAGCTTTTCAATTTTGGTTAATGGTTCTCCTTCCAAGACTTTTACTCCTTCAAGAGGCCTGAGGCAGGGAGATCCGCTCTCTCCATTTTTCTTCATCCTCATGATGGAAGGACTTGGTCGGTCAATCAAGCATGCGAAAGAAGTTGGTAACATCAAGGGTCTCCAACTTTCTGAGATTGGACAAGCTTTAACCCATCAACAATTTGTTGATGATACTATGCTGCACGGAATCCCCACGGTCAAAGAAGCACTAGCTTATAAAAAAATCCTATGTGACTTTGCCATGGCTACAAGTATGGAAGTTAATCTCTCCAAATCAAATATTTTTTTCCTTTAATACCAATATTGCTATTCAGAGAAATATCTCCAGAATTCTGGGCTTTCAAAGGGATGTACTTCCTTCCAAATACTTGGGAGTTCCTCTAACTGATAAACCTTTGCAGAAGAGCATTTCGGAGCTAGTGATTAACAAGATGCAGGATAAAATTAGGAAATGGACTATCAGATCTTTAAACTTGGTTGGTCAGTTAGTTCTTACAAAAGTTGTACTTCAATCAATCCCTGTCTTCATGCTATCAGCCCTTCCAGCTCCAAAAGGAGTTTTGCAACAATTTACAACCATTCAAAGAGACTTTCTTTGGGGCAAGGGGGAGGAGAGAAAGAAATGGGCCTTGTTAGCCTGGGATAAGATTTTTAAACCTAAAAACCATGGGGGCCTTGGATTGGATGATCCGGAAGTACTAACAAAATTCTGACGTGGGAAAACATTCGGAAGAGGGGTATTCTGGGTCCTTCCAGATGCCAGCTCTGTGAAGCCACTTATGTAATTGAGCATTAGAAAAGGTATGGAACTGCCACTTATTTATTTATCTTTTCCTTTAATTCATAATTTCTTTACATTCTAAAATGGGTATATGATAAAGGATTATGATAAAGTTAAGGGGATTTGTGATTAACGTAAAATCACTAATTATTTCCTTTTTCTATGCAGAAAATGAAGAAAATGGAAGATCACCATTTCGGAGGAAAAGACAAGGCAAAACCAACTGTAGTCCCTTTGACAAGAAACAACATCCAGATGAGGCAATCGATATCAGAGCGCATGGGCCAGGAAAAGGAAGAGGAAATGCAATACTAGTGAAAAAGGACGAAAAGATAACTGAAGATTAAAGATATGTTGAATCCCTCAAGATCCTTTGATCTTGAGGGATCGCTACCTCAAAGCTACCTAAATTTTTGGTATTTCCATCTAGCCACTATAAAAAGGGACAACGCTGCAAGCCCAAGGGGTGGATTATTGTTGATTGATAGAATTTGTTGTTCCAATTTGAACTTTGATCAGCAACTCTCTTTAAAGAGCAATCACTTTAACTCTATTTTTATGATTAATACATAAACTTTGTTGTTGTTCCGTTCTTTGATTCTGGAGTAACCGCAGCAGTGCATCCCTGGAGGCTAAGGGCCTAGCCCTAGTGGATCACTTGCTTCCTGTAACATTATTTTCTAATTACAAGTCATATGTGGTTTGATTTCCTTTACTTACTTTATTCAGTAACCTGTTGTTCCTTGACATTTCATTTACTTGCTCTATTATATTGAATCGTATTTGAATAGTGAGATTATTATTTGCAACTGAAAAGTTATGTTGTTCATTTTGATATCATATCGCGTTGTCTAAATTCGGACATTGTTGTTCATTTACAGATTGACATTGTTGTTGATTTACAGATTAACATTGTTGTTCATTTGCAGATTGACATTACTATTCATTTATAGAGTAACATTGATGTTCATTTACAGATTGGTATTGTTGTTCATTTAGCTATAGTTTATCTATAATTGTGATTACTGTTCATTCAGATTATTGTTCCATTATTATCACAATTGATGTTTCCTTATAATTGTGGCTAATACTTATTATGCTAAACTCAGATTACTGATTCCATCATTTTATATTTTTTGTGTGTTTACAATTGATTTAGTTTTCTATTCAATATTTCATAGACTTACTTAAGCTTGTCATTCCATTCTTGGATTGTTGTTCAATTCATTTACTAGTTAAATATTTTTGTTCAATTCCTTTCGATTACAATTACTGCTTAA
The DNA here is from genome assembly GCA_000404065.3 of Pinus taeda. Lineage (NCBI taxonomy): Eukaryota > Viridiplantae > Streptophyta > Pinopsida > Pinales > Pinaceae > Pinus > Pinus taeda. Next base: position 59,501 of record APFE030181706.1, read on the forward strand.
TTCATTCCTATAGGTTAAGCTTTGTTGTTCAATCTTTTCAATAGATTAGTTGTTGTTCCTTTTTCTATTAATTGAATTGTCATTTGCTTTGGTGTGAACAAAACGATCTGCAACTGTAGCGAACATTAACTATTGTTGTCAAGTTCCCAAATTGGAGATCTTCTCTTTGATTAATTTTCATTTGCATCAATTTACAAAGGAAAGAGTTATCATTATTGCATCCTTGACTAATGATTGTTGTAGCTTCTTAAGTGAATGATCTAGTTATAAAGCATTTAAGTTTCTGGCCATTACATTTAGAGTTTGTTTCCAACATTTGTTTACTTTTTTAAAAGCACTATACTACTAGCATTGTTCTTGACAAGTGACTGCCTCAGACTGAGTACACTGTTGAGATAACAAAACATACCTAGATTGATAATTAATGTAGGGTAAATAGAGGTTAAAAAGACCCTTTTTACTGCTCAACATTTCGGCGCCATTGTCGGGTAAGAGTGTAGCCATTTCTTTCTTTTTAAAGTAGTGTAAGTACCTACTAGGAGAGAGTTTGGTTTTGTATAAATTTTGAATAATTTAACACATATTCAACAGAGATTATCCTGATCATGTACTATTACAGAAAACATACACAATACATAAGCTCCTCTACGTTGATCATCAATATAGCAGCATCAATAACAATAAAACATCAAGAGCATTCACACATTAACACAGTATGTATCCGGGGAAAGCATCTCGCTAAAAACCCCAACTATCTGTATATTAATGATTGAGTCATGTAACATTACAAAGTACAATGCTTATCACTAGCAATCCAGTACCAGCTCCACCTGTTACACACAATACAGCTCAGATCTGAATCAATCACTGGCTCAAATCTCCTTCGCTGCTTGCCTGCCTCCGCTACTCAATACCTGCTCAAGAACTGATGATAATTCCAAGGCAACCACGTATTTACTTGGATAAATCACGTGAGCACAAGCTACAATGTGGGCAAACTCATTGGCATACTCAATCCCTTGATTGTGCAAGATCTGATGCACAACTATAGTCACAACTGATAGCAATCTGATTCTCTAACACCTGTCCCTGCTGAACTGAACATGCACTGAAATGCAACTGAGTTAACTGATGTATTCATTAGTTGTATTATGAGTTAATAACTTGTGAATTAATTAATAACTAATTCACCCAACTCATCTCTAGTCCATTCGCCAGTTAGACTAAATACAACCAGTTTAACAAAGCTAAACTGAACACAACTCCATCAACTGCACCTCCAGTCCACTAAACTCAACTCACTTGAGTTCTAACTGAAGTCATGCATGCAAATATTCAACTAACCCATAAGAAACACGTATTTCCTTCATGCAATTGCATGTGCCACATCCGTAGCTCGAACTGAAGTGCTCCAAGAGAATAAGATTAAGTTTATAGTCCAAATATTATTGTGAGATAATAATATTTGACTTTTCTATTTTGACAGCCAGTCTAAAAATAGACTTGATCACTCACACTGTGATCACTCACACTTTCATCAAAAATAGAAGTCCATCTATTTTCTCAACTTGATCAATCATC
>APFE030181706.1:63387-106624 GCA_000404065.3 Pinus taeda
TGGCTTCAAATCTCCTTCCGCTGCTTGCCTGCCTCCGCTGCTCAATACCTGCTCAAGAACTGATGATAATTCCAAGGCAAGCAGTAACCACGGTATTTCCTTGGCTAAATCACGTGAGCACAAGCTACATGTGGGCAAAACTCATTGGCATACTCAATCCCTTGACTGTGCAAGATCTGATGCACAACTATAGTCACAACTGATAGCAATCTGATTCTCTAACACCTGTCCCTGCTGAACTGAACATGCATTGAAATGCAACTGAGTTAACTGATGTATTCATTAGTTGTATTATGAGTTAATAACTTGTGAATTAATTAATAACTAATTCACCCAACTCATCTCTAGTCTATTTGCCAGTTAGACTAAATACAACCAGTTTAACAAAGCTAAACTGAACACAACTCCATCAACTGCACCTCCAGTCCACTACACTCAACTCACTTGAGTTCTAACTGAAGTCCTGCATGCAAATATTAGTCATCCCATAGGTAACCACGTATTTCCTTCTGGGATCTGCATGTACCACATCCGTAGCTCATCCTGAAGTGCTCCAAGAGAATAAGACAAAGTTTATAGTCTAAATATTATTATGAGCTAATAATATTTGACTGTTCTATATTTAGACTGAGCAGTCACTCCGCTGTGGTGTCACTCCGCTGTGGTCTAACAATAGAAGTCCATCTATTTTTCCAACTTGATCAATCATCCATAAACAACAACCTGCAATCCATAGACATGATCCATATGTCTAAAAATAGACATAGTCTAAAAATAGACTTGCGCAAAAAATAGCCTGCGGGCCCACTTAGTGAAGGTGACTCCTTTCCACTAAGCTCCATCATCTTGTTGCATTCTCAACAAGCATTTCTTGTTGCACACTTTTCAACAGGTTTTAAAAATGAAAGGTAAGAACCTGCGTACGTAGCATGTAACAACCCTGCTCCCTCGCTCGCTTTCCTACAGATTTGTTGTTATTTTGGGTAGAAATAAGCATTTGATTTGTGTGCATGACTAAGCAAAAAAAGCCTGAAAAAGAATCTTAAACCACTTCCCAAGCCTGATAAAGCTAAGGGGCTAGTGACCCTTGGTTGATCGACCTGTATAAACTAAATCCTTAAAAGCAGAATCCCAGCCTTCAGTAGGACCTAGAAAAGTTGCTTCTAGACATCCTACTAGTTCCCTTCAGGCCACATAATCACCATCTGTAGCCTTTGCTGAGGTACACAGCCAAACAGAGGAGAAATTTTTTCAAGAAATTGAGAATTCTAGCTGAAAATCATTACAAGAAGGGAACCTTGTAACCTCTGCGAGGGAAGAGGAGAAACAAGGGAAACTAAAGAACCAAGATCTTCTCCTGAACTAATTCAGCCATTAAGCAACCCAGATAAGGGAAATGCTTTAAAAATCATCCAAAACGAAGTTGAAGAACCTCAAGAGCTAAAATACCCTCAGACCTTAGTTCAGCAAGGAACTCTCATCATCCCAGACAAAGGAAGTGTTGTTAAGGCCATTCCTATTAAGGCCACTCCTGCTCCTTCTAGCCAGCCTAGGAATACCCTCCTAGAAATCCCAGAAGGTTATTGGCACATATTTGACCAAATGGCCCAGAACCAACAAACCCCCCAAACCTCCCCACTACAATATCCCATTGTAGATATTGTAGTTAATGCACCTATGAAGGCCATTCCTCTCCAGCATATCCCTACATTCCATGGTCTAACATCGGAAGATCTAGACACATTTTTGTTTGAATTTGATGTGCTGTATAGGGGGTATGACTATACCACCAATCCACAAAAATTGAAACTACTTCCCTCTACATTAAAAGGGGCTACTTTACGATGGTTTATGGGGTTACGTAGAGGTGTTATAAATGACTGGGATCAGATGAAAGGTGCTTTCCTGAAGAAATATCAGGAGTATTGTAGGTCTAGAGAGTTAAAAGATGAAATATTTCAGATGGTAGCTAGACCTAATGAGACATTGGAAGAATATGTTGAGTGTTTTCAATATAATCTTCAAAGATCTCCTTATGCATCATTACCCTTACTTGACAGTGTATTAAAAACAACATTAATTAAAGGCATGAAGGAACAATGGGTTGAAACTCTAAATATTATGGGAAAAGGAGATATTTATTAAGAAAATTTTTCTAACATTATTGATTTATGTATCAGGAGCTCACGAGACAGCACGAGGCTAAGACCAGCAAAACATGACAGGTTCACAAGGGACAACAAGATCTCTAGAGAAGGACTAACTCATGCAAAAATGGGAAATTTACTGAAGAACTTCAAAACTAATATATTGGTGACTTTGTCAATGCAGCTCGATATTATGCAAGCGAAACAGAAACAAGCAGAAGTAGAGCAAAATCAGGCAATATTATGTCCCATATGTAGAAAGAAACACAGCCACAAAGAGTGCCCATTAGATGCAGTTCAAGTCTGCGCTATTTGTACAAAAGACCACTCTACATAGAACTGCCCCTCACTTCCTGGTTTGAAAGCAGTACACAAAGAAGTGGAAGAAGAACCATAACCGGTGTACCTACTTAATCAGCGCCATCAATGGCAGCCACAACAATCAGGTATGTTCCCTGATCCATCTTCCTCTTTCCAGCCTCCGCAATATCATGCTCAGCAATATAATACAATGTGGCAAAATCAACCTCCCTTCTCAAACTGGTCGCAACAACCATTTCCTTCATCATCACCATGGCCAAATCAAGCAAGCTAATATAATTGGCCAAAGTTTCCCTACGCTCCACCATATTAGTAAAACAATGCATATCCAACACAATCGTCCCCTCCCACTTCACAGAGTCAAGCCTGGCAGACAAACTGGCAGAGACCGATGAATCAGCCAGCGGGAACCATTCCAATCCCTCAACCTACACTGCCAACACTACAACAAAATCCCCCAGTCCAATTTAAGACCACAACTCCCAGCCCAACCCAACCCGAACCCAAATAACAAACCATTTCAATCCGTTCAAATAATCGAAACACCAGAACTAGAAACCAATCTAAGGGAGTGCAACGACCTTTAATTAAGGTCTGGGCGCATTATAGAAACTGAGGGAGATAAAAATGTTCAAGTTGAAAATCAGTTACCCACAGAACAACGATTACAAGAAGAAGATGTGGTCAGACAATAGACTCATGACCAAGCAACCACATCTTCTCCCCCAATCCCATAACAATTAATCATACCGCACCCTATAAAACACCCTGACTTTGATATTCTAGGAGAACTAAAGAATTTGTACATAAAAATCCCACTCCTCCAAGCTATCCAAGATATCCCAGTATATACAAAGACCATCAAAGAGCTATGTATAAAAAGACCAAGGAGGAGAATAACAAATAAACCAAGAGTCCAAGTAGTTGGCACCCTATCTAATATGTTATCAGGAAGAGAAGCACCTGTCAAATATGAAGACCCAGGAAATCCAATAGTGACAATGCAAATCAATGGACAAACCTTTTCAAATTCCTTAGTTGATTTAGGGGTTGTAATTAATATTTTAACACCCACCACTTGGCAAAAATTGGGCATTACATCAGTAGAACCAACCTCCACCTTATTAGAATTGGCTAACCAATCAGTAGTTAGGCCAGAAGGTACACTACATGATGTCATGGTATCTGTTGATTCCTGGGAATATCCTATCGACTTTCTGATAATAAACCCCAAAAACCGACTCGATGGACACCCGTTAATTTTAGGTTGACCTTGGCTTGCGACTGCTAATGCTTACATTGACTGCTGACAAGGTAGTATGACCATAAATAGAGGGAGTAACATCAAGAACCTAGCCCTATACCCTCCAGCCCAGCCAAGTGTGACAATACTAAAAACTAACAAACATCTTGTATCATACCACACAAAAAACATTAGATCCCCATTAACCATAGAAGATTCCCTAGATTTTAAAGATCAAACAAAGGATGATATTATTAACAACTTCATTAACCAAGCTAAATCCAGATCTTGAGTACAATGTCACATGACAGAGGCAGCATTTGACAATGAACTAGAAGAAGATCCTCTCAAAGGCACTCATGATCAAACAATACCCACTACGTCTATTTCAAATAGCAAAACTATAGAGATTGAGCCAGGAAAACCCTTGAACATCAATAATAATTTGAATCCTGAACAAGAAGAAAACCTAGTCCAACTACTCAGAAAATATAAGGAAGCATTTGCATGGGATTATCCAGACATGAAGGGAATTGATTCCCAGCTATGTACGCACCACATTTATACAGAAAAGGATGCGAGACCTGTTCGCCAACCCCAACAAAGACTCAGTCCTCACCTAAAAGACATTATGAAAGCTGAATTACAAAAAAATTTGGATGTAAACTTTATTTATCCTATCTTCGATAGCAAGTGGGCGTCTCCGTTAGTAGTGGTGGCAAAGAAGAATGGAAAGTGGAGGATTTGTGTAGATTATAGAGAATTAAACAAAGCAACCCAAAAAGACCACTTTCCCCTTCCATTCATTGATCAGGTATTAGACACATTAGTAGGAAAGAAATTATTTTCTTTCTTGGATGGCTTCAATGGATACAATCAGATGCAGATTTCCCTTGAAGACCAGGACAAAACTACTTTTACTTGTCCTTGGGGAACATTTTCCTACAGAGTCCTACCCTTTGGCCTATGCAATTCCCCTGCCACATTTTAAAGGGCCATTCTCAGCATCTTTTCAGATTTAATAAAGGAAGGGCTCGAGGTATACATGGATGATTTCACACCATACGGAGATGATTTCGACCCAGCACTAGACACATTGGAAAAGGTTTTGCAATGATGTATTGCCACTAGGCTCTGCTTGAGCCATGAAAAGTGCTATTTGATGATGACTGAAGGAATCATCCTAGGTCATTATATCTTAGCAGCTGGAATATAGGTAGATCCGGCCAAAATCCAAATAATTTTGTTAATATCTACTCCTACCACACAGACAGAGGTACACAATTTTCTTGGATTTTCTAGTTATTATAGGAGATTTATGGAACATTTTTTTCAAATAGTTGCACCGTTACGCACTAACAGGGAATATGGATTTTGTTTGGACAGATAAATGCGACTGTGCTTTTGAGGAGCTGAAAAAGCTTGTGTCAACAACCCAGTGCTCAGAGGCCCAAATTGGGACCTGCCATTTCAAATTTCATCAAATGCTTTGGACACAACTATTGGAGCAGTCCTTGGGCACGAAGAAGACAAAAAACCATATGCAATTTATTATATTAGAAAGAATTTGTCTCCTACTGAGCTAAACTATACTGTTACTGAAAAAGAATTTTTAGTTGTAATACATGCTGTAAATAAATTTAGGCATTATATCACTGGATATCTTTTTGTTTTATATACAGATCACTCTCCCATAAAATATTCAGCAAATAAACCAATTACAAATGGTAGAGTAACAAGATGGCTGATTTTATTGCAGGAATTCAACATCACAATGAAAGGTCGACTTGGGAAAGAGAATCTTGTAGCTGATTTTCTCTCACGAATGCCGAAGCTAGTGGACGCAGCAACAGTTGAAGATCAATTTCCAAATGACCGTTTATTGTTCTTACTATCAAGACACCCTGGTATGATGATGCTGCAAATTATTTAGCAGTAGGAAAATTACCAAAGCATCTAACCCCTAATGAACGAAAACAGATTGTGCAACGTGGTACCCGATTTTCTTGGATTGGGGGCTACCTATTTCATACAGGGGCAGATATGCACATCAGACTATGCATCCGTGAAGACGAAATATTTGACATTTTGAAAGCCTGTCATATCGGATCATGTGGCGGACATTTTGAAGATCAAACAACTGGTCACAAAGTTCTGCAAATAGGGTATTACTGCCCCACAATCTTCAAAGATGCGAAGAAATTTGTTCAAGCTTGTGACAGTTGCCAAAGAGTAGGATGCCCTGGACAGTCCGACAAATTCAGATGTTAATCTTAAATCTGTGTGTCAGAACCATATAGACATCAATCAGGAACTGAAAAATAGTGTAAACAGTCACACACAAGAACACAAGATATAAGGTAGAAACCCAATGTGGGTGAAAACCACCTGCTGCAATTCGTCTCTATCTTCTTTCAATTAGAAACTTATTTTTACAATGTTTCTGTACTGGTGCAGTCTTATACCAGTACGCAGGCTGCTAACTGCAGAAGGCTACAACCTTCTCTCGTTCTCTAGCTTCACCTGGAAGGGAGCTACAACCCCCTTTAGCTCTTGTACTAGCTGAGGTACTAGTACGCAGGCTGCTACCTGTAGAAGACTACAACCTTCTCTTTTCTTCCGGGGACCACGTTTCATAAATTTTTAGACTGGATCCATGAATAACATCAATCATACATCAAGTATATCTGCAACAATCAATCTCCTTTGTACAACCCAATATAGAATCAACCAAACACTTCTCAGAATGCTGTAACCAGAAAACAGTGACAGTAACCAGACACCAATTTAGAACCCAGAACACTGCAGCAATAAACAGAAGAAGCTAAAGCATATTTGATGAAACGTACACTACTTCACTATGCAGAAACCTGCATACATACGCATATGTATCAATGCCAACCAACGTATATGCTTTCTTGAGTTGCTGAAACTACGTGTATACGCGCCTATGTCGCCCCGAACCTGTGTATAGATCTATAAAAGATAATTTACCCTTTTACTTAATCAGACATCAGTTATACCCAGATTATCAGATTTATAGATCTAATCATGCACCAATTATAACATATCAAAGGTTACAAAGATACTACTATTAAAGCCATAAAATCTTCATCCATCAATAGAGATTATCCATCTTTTAGTGCTCAGGTTCCTCCTTGGTTTAGATCCAACAATACACCAACCACCAGTATTCCAGATCTTGCTACTCTTAAGATATTCAACACTTAGTTGATACCGTTGCCAAATGATCTCCTTCCAACACTTTGGATGCAATACCAAGGACCAAAACCATAGGTTCAAATTGGTCAGACTAAATACCATGGACCAAGCATAAATTCTCCCACATGTATGTGCTTTTCTTTGCATGAAAGTGTGTGCATACGTATACGCATCTTTTGATCGGTGATACCACATGTATACGTGACTTTGCTGAGAGAAACCTGCGTATACCTTATTTCCTTCCATTCTGAGAGCCTGAACTGTGATCCGCCCTTTGAGTGAGTTGCCATCAAGGACAACACCTATGCCATTGTGCCAAACCTGCGTCATAATGCCAACAATCTCCCCTTTTGGACTTGATGGCAACCCCAAGTCACTCAAATTCATTCTCCCCCTTTGACATCAAGGGAAAAGGGTTATGCTCCCCCTGAGTATATGCTGAATATTCTGATCTGCTGTGATGTCCAAGCTCCTCTTGATTGTAGGTAAGGTCTGCAAGAAGAACATGACTCTATACATCATAAGTGACCTTCCTATCTCTAAAGACTCATACATACATCCATCTCCCAACCAAGTGGGGATATACCAATAATTGACACATGACAAAACAAAAACATTACTTCATCCATCCCAGGCATAGTGGGGAAACCAAGATAGGCCGTTACATGACCTTGATAAGAAAATAAAAGAAATCCATGACATAGAGAGCAAGCATCTGTCAATCATCATTCAGACCAGCAGCATCTGTCAATCATCATTCAAACCAGCAACCATGTTCTCCCTCTGCACCTGTTCCACCCGAAATCAAAACATCTGTGAATTTGAACCAAGATCTTCTAAGATAATTCCAACAATGCATTATTAGAAAAATATATGCTCCCCATGAATCTGTGCCAGATAGTCTCTGTTAGACCCATATCAGATTCGTTTCACCCTGAGTCTGGCCCACTGTTTGTCTTCAAGCCACATATATGCGATTGTATCTTTATAAACCGACGTATGTACGTAGATACTCCTTATGAAACTCACGTACAACCACTTTTCTCTGAAATAGAGAAGATTCAACAGCAAGATGATGCATCAACTACCCCCAGCTTCTGTCTGAGGTATTCAAATGTCTCCCTAGGCAGTGGTTTGATGAGTATATCAGCAACTTATTCCTTAGATGGAACATACTCCAACTTGACATTTTGTTCAAGCACTTGTTCCCGAAGAAAATGATACTTGATAGGTATGTGCTTAGTCTTTGAATGCATGACAGGATTCTTTGAAATATTGATTGTACTTGTATTAGCACAAAGAATGGAAATAGGTGGAGTACAAGTGATTTGAAGGTCTTGCAATGTTTGCATCATCCAAAGGAGTTGTGTGCAACAAGATGCAGCAGCTACATATTCTACTTCAGCTGTAGATAATGCAATGGAACTTTGTTTCTTGCTGAACCAAGATACTAATCTAGGACCCATGAAGAATGCACCACCACTAGTGCTTTTCCTGTCATCCATGCTTCCTGCCCAATTTGCATCTATATATGCATGAAGTGTGAGATATGTGCCTCTAGGATACCATAAGCCATAGTTTTGAGTTCCTTGTAAGTATTTGAAAATTCTCTTGACTGCCAGAAGATGAGTTTCCTTTGGATTTTCCTGAAATCTTCCAACTATCCCTACTGAATGCATAATGTCTGGTCGGGTACTTGTTAGATAAAGCAGACTACCAACCATGGATATATGGATTGGTTGATGTACAACTGTTGATTCATCATTTGCGCTGAGGCTGCATCCTGTTACCATAGGGGTACATACTGGTTTTGAATCCTCCATCCCATATTTCTTGAAGATCTGCTTGAGATACTTGGTTTGTGATAGAGAAATACTGTCTTTGTTTTGTTGAACTTGTAAACCAAGAAAATATGTGAGCTCACCAAGCAAAGACATTTCAAATTCCTTTTACATCACCAAGGCAAAGTTTTGACTCATGTCTTCCTCATTACTACCGAAAATGATATCATCAACATACACAACAAGTATTAGCAATTTATCCTTGTCAATTTTTATATATAGATTACTATCTGTTGATCCTTTTGAAAAACCTTATTGATGAAGGTACTTATCCAACCGATAATACCAAGTTCTTGGAGCCTGTTTAAGACCATAGAGAGCCTTTTTGAGTCTACATACAAGTTTTGGATCATTTCCAAGGATAAACCCATTTGGTTGGTCAATATATACTTCTTCATCCAAGTATCCATTCAGAAAGGTAGATTTCATGTCCATTTGAAATACTTTGAACTTCTGAAAGCTAGAGAGAGCAAGGAACATTCTTATAGCCTCAAGTCTAGCAATTGGTGCAAAAGTTTCTTCAAAGTCTACCCCTTCTTATTGCGCATACCCTTTGCAAACAAATCTTGCCTTGTTTCTAACCACATCTCCATTTTCATTCAGCTTATTTTTGAAAATCAATTTTGTCCCTATGACATTCTTATCTTCTGGTCTAGGAACAAATTCCAAAGTGTTATTCTTTTCAATCTGTTCAAGTTCTTCCTCCATGGCCTTGACCCAGCATTCATCTTTGCATGCCTTTTTTACATTTTGTGGTTCGGTGGAGGAGAGAAATGCTAGATAGCTTGAAGCTTCTGAAATGGTTCTTCTTGTTTGTACACCTGCCTCTTTCTATCCCAGAATTTGAGTTTCTAGATGATTCTTCTGAACGTATCTAGATGGAGTCTTTTCTTCTATCCTTATCTATTCTTCTGGTGCCTCATGGGTTTCTTCTTCGTCATGATTCTGATTTGATGTTGAAGGAAAGTCCTCATCATCATCCTTCAACTCTTCAGATTTTACTTGCCTAGGAGTGTTTCCTTCTTCATCAACCACTACATCGATACTCTCAACAATTTTTCCAAGTCTTTTATTGTAACACTTATATGCTTTGCTTTGGGGAGAGTAACCACGGAGAATGCCTTCATCTGCTCTAGGTTCAAATTTTTCCAGGTTTTCATCAGTCCTTTTGATGTAGCATTTGCTTCAAAAACTTTTGAAACATTTTACCGTGGGAGTCTTACCATACCAAAGTTCATGAGGAGTTTGAGTGTTGTTTACCTGGATGTTTGTCTTATTGAGAATAGTAACTGCAGCAAATGCGGCTTCACCCCAGAAGGTTGCAGGAGTTCCTGATTCATCAAGCATAGCACGAGCCATTTGTTGAACCGTTCTGTTCATCCTTTCCACTACTCTGTTTTGCTGAGGAGTCCTTGCAACAAAGAATTCCCTTCTTATTCCATGTTCTTCACAAAAATTGAAAAATTCATCCGAGGTAAATTCCCCTCCTCGATCAGATCTGAGGCATTTGATTCTGCGATCTAATTCATTTTCAACCAAGGCTTTGAAAGATTTGAACTTTTCGAAAGCTTCATCTTTATACTTCATGAGTCCTATCCAACACATCCTTGAAAAGTCGTCAATGAACAATATGAAGTACTCTTCTCCTCGAGGTGACCTCTTCCTAGTTGGACCACATATATCAGTATGGACAAGTTCAAATGGCCTACTAGCTGATCCTTCCTTTTAAGAGAAATTAGTTCTGGTTTGTTTACCAAACTGACATGATTTGCATATTGTATTTTCTGGAATTATAGTGTCCGGAAGATCATGAACTTCCTTATATTTGCCCACTTTCCTTATCTAAGAGAAGCTAAGATGCCCCAATCTTCTGTGCCATAGCTAGTGTTCATCATTCTTGCTTAGATAGCATTGTTGTTGTCCTTCTTTGAATATGTATAAATTATTTGGAGTTCTTATGCCTTTGATTGTTGTTTTTCCTGTATCAAGCTCATGAACAATACATCCATTTGATCGAAATATTACCTCAGTTCCTTGATCGCACATTTGACTGACACTCAATAGATTATGCTTTAAGCCATCAACATACATAACATTTCCAACTTTAACCTTCTCTTTCAAACGAACAGAACCTTTACCTTTTATGAATGTTCGGGTGTCATTTCCAAAGGAGACCTTATTTTCCTTTTCTAAGGCACTATATGACTGAAGTTTTTCTTTATCACCTGTCATATGTTTCAAGCATCCACTATTGATGTACCACTGATTATCCTGTCCTTCTACATATAAGGCTATTCCACATCTTTCTGGTTGTGGTTCTTTCTTTCTCCATGTTTTGGGAGTTAATGAAGCTTGCTCCTTCTGAGTTGTTTGCCGAAACCTACTCCTGCATTCAGAATCTTCATGACCGAAGTTGTTACAAATAGAACATTCTATTTCATTTTCAAGAGTAGAAAAATTATTGTAGGTACTTTTCATGATCCCAGTCATACTCCTTTGTTTTTGAGCTCCCCCAGTCATGATGGTCTTGTAGGCAACACATTGAGTAGCTTTGTGACCAAAGTTATGACAAGAGAAACATTGGCCATTGAAGAAATTCCTATGATTATCAAACCTACCAACCAATTGACTGTAGTTTCCTTTCACATCCATTCTTGAGCCCGAGTGATTTACCTATGGTTGATTGAAGCTTATGATCATCCTTGAAGTAGATTACCTGCAATTTACTTGGTAATCTTTGTTCATTCTTGAAGTAAATGGTCCTTGAATTACCTGGTAATCTACATTATGCTTTTGTTGTCGATTTTCCACTTGTTCACTTCTCCTCGCTGCATCAAGATAACTTTTGGAGGTGGATGGCTTCTATGCTTGAGACATTTCTTCAGAATATCCGAGACCTGTCTTGATTAGAGGAGAATACTGCACTTTGATAATCTCATCTAAAGTTTCAGATCCTTTAGCAAATCTAAGATTAAGGGCTTTTGTTTTCTCAATTTCTTTCCTAAGTCTCACAATTTCACATTCTAACTCTTCATTGTGTTTATCTCTTTCAGCAAGTTGGAATGTCAAAGTGTCTATAATCATGTTCTTTTCTTCTAAACAAATTTTTAGTTTAGAAATTTCTTCACAAATATCTTCTTCATTTATAGCATCCAAGAATTCATCATCTTCAAAATCCATCAAAAGTCTATCATCATTAACTTGTTCATCTTCATCACTATTTGAAAGTCCATCACTGTCTTCATGTGTATAATAGCTCTTCTTACTTACACTCTGTTTTTTGTTCCATCTGATAGGTTCCTTACCTTTCTCTATTTTATCTTTATGAGGACACTTTGCAGCATAGCAACCGACTCTTCCACAAGCAAAGCATTTGAAAGGCAGCTTACCTCTGAATCTTCCAGTTCCCCGTTGAAGGTTCTTGACAAAGTTTGATTCTTCTTCTTCTTTAGACATATATCCTGACTCATTGTAATCTCCTTTTCTTGAGGCTTTGAATGCGGCTTCTCTCCTGTCAGATGGTCCCCCTTTTCTCATTTCGTAAGCAGTTAGAATTTCGTGCAGTTGGGACATTGTAAGACTCTGTAGATTTTGTTTTTCTTCTATGGCAGAAAATTTTGAATCAAACTTAGAAGACAAAGATCTTAGAACCTTTTCAACCAAAACAACTTCTTTTATTTCTTCACCCAAGTTTTTCATACAATTTACAATCTCATCTATACGTAGGAAATAGCTAGCCACACTTCCATCATTGTGCATTCTGAGACTTTCATATTGAATTCTAAGAGTTTGTAGTTTTTCTCATTTTACCTGCTCATCTCCTTCATTGCTTAGAACAATCTTGTCCCATATTTCTTTTGCGGTTTTGAGCTGTATAACCTTGATGAATTCTGATTAAGATAGACTACCTAATAGAGTATTGATAGCCTTTGCATTTGTTTCAGACTGCTTCTTACCAGCCATATCTATAGGAGTTGTTGATGGAAATGTATATCATGTTTCCACAATATCCCAAACTTCTATAACAAGAGATTGAAGATAGGTTGTGATTCTTACCTTCCAATAGATGAAGTTGCTCCCATCAAAAATTGGTGGCCTGATGGATGCCTCTCTTTTGTAGTTGCTCATGATGATAGATCTTCCTTCAAGCAGTCAAGCCTCTTCTTCTGAAGGACCTGCACTGATACCAATTGTTGGAAATAATACTGAGAGGGGGGGTGAATCAGTATTATCAAGTCAATTATTTTTCAATTCATATACAGATTTGGATACGCTACTTTAGTTAGATAAACCAACGTATATATGCAACTTCGGTTAAATAAAACAGCGTATAACTCACAGACTTGTAATTTAATTATTCTTCAGATGTTAATCTTAAATCTATGTGTCAGAACCATATAGACATCAATCAGGAACAGAAAAATAATGTAAACAGTCACACACAAGAACACAAGATATAAGGTGGAAACCCAATGTGGGTGAAAACCACCCGCTGCAATTCGTCTCTATCTTCTTTCAATTAGACACTTCTTTTTACAATGTTTCTGTACTGGTACAGTCTTATACCAGTATGCAAGCTACTACCTGCAGAAGGCTACAACCTTCTCTCGTTCTCCATCTTCACCTAGAAGGGAGCTACAACCCCCTTTAGCTCTTGTACTAGCTGAGGTACTAGTACGCAGGCTACTACTTGCAAAAGGCTACAACCTTCTCTTTTCTTCCAAGGACCACATTTCATAAATTTTCAGACTGGATCCATGAATAACATAAATCATACATCAAGTATATCTGCAACAATCAATCTCCTTTGTACAACCCAATATAGAATCAACCAAACACTTCTTAGAATATTGTAACCAGAAAATAGTGACAGTAACCAGACACCAATTCGAAACCCGGAATGATGCAGCAATAAATGGAAGAAGCTAAAGCATATTTGATGAAACATACGCTACTTCACTATGCAGAAACCTGCATACATACGCATATGTATCAATGCCAACCAGCGTATACGCTTTCTTGAGTTGCTGAAACTGCATGTATACGCATCTATGTTGCGCCAAACCTGCGTATAGATCTATAAAAGATAATTTACCCTTTTACTTAAGTATACATCAGTTATACCTAGATTATCATATTTATAGATCTAATCATGCACTAATTATAACAGATCAAAGGTTACAAAGATACTACTATTCAAGCCATAAAATCTTGATCCATCAATAGAACTTATCCATCTTTTAGTGCTCAGGTTCCTCCTTGGTTTAGATCCAGCAATACACCAACCACCAGTATTCCAGATCTTTCTCCTCTTAAGATATCAACACTTAGTCGATACCCTTGCCAAACGATCTACTTCCCTTTTTATAGTCTTAGGCCTTACTCAAACCATGGTCCAAAACCATTATAGAATCAATACTAGGGATCCAATACTTGGGTTCAACACTTTGGATGCAATACCAAGGACCAAAACCATAGGTTCAAATATGTCGGACTAAACACCATGGACCAAGCATAAATTCTCCCACATGTACGCGCTTTTCTTTGCATGAAAGTGCGTGCATACGTGTACGTGTCTTTTGATCGGTGATACCACGTGTATACGTGACTTTGCTGAGAGAAACCTACGCATACCTTATTTCCTTCCATTCTGAGATCCTGAAATGTGATCTGCCCTTTGAGTGAGTTACCATCAAGGACAACAACTATGCCATAGTGCCAAACCTGTGTCATAATGCCAACAGTTTCAAGATTTTCCAGCAAAACTTCAGACTCGTTGGGTTGGACCGTATGAAATCTAGAAAGTGCATGACAATGGCACCATTACTTTGACTACTATTGATGGATCTAGACATACCTTTAAATCAAATGGCCACCGAGTGCAAATGTACCATAAACCGCTTACTCGGGAATCCTTCTACCATCAACTCTAGGAAGATTCTGACATGCAGATTCTAGCTTATGAAGAGAATTTTTCCTTGCCTTTGGTTCACTAAGTAATTTGATTTCTTTTAAATTTTGTACATAATGTTTTCTGTTTTTCTTGTATAAATTACTTTCTGTACAGATTGCTGCATTTCTACATTTTTTTTGCATTTTACTGTTCCTTTCCGAAGGAACCACATTTTCGTCTTTTTGTTGTTCCTTTCCGAAGGAACCACACTTTTGAATTTTGTTGTTCCTTTCCGAAGGAACAACATTTTCATCATTTTGTTGTTCCTTTCCAAAGGAACATCATTCTTGTATTTTTCTATGAAAAGGAACAAGATTTTTGCCATTTTGCTATTCCTTTCCAAAGGAAAAGCACTTTTGCATTTTGTTGTTCCTTTTCGAAGGAACATCATTTTCGTCATTTTGTTGTTCCTTTCCAAAGGAACAACAACTTTGCATTTTGTTGTTCCTTTCCGAAGGAATAGCATTTTTGTTGTTTTGCTATTCCTTTATGAAGGAACAACACTTTCACGTTTTGCTGTTCCTTTCCGAAGGAACAGCATTTTCACTGTTTTTTTGTTCCTTTCCGAAGGAACAACACTTTTGCATTTTGTTGTTCCTTTTCTAAGGAACAACATTTTCGCCTTTTTGTTGTTCCTTTCCGAAGGAACAAAACTTTCACATTTTGTTTTTCTTTCCAAAGGAACAACACTTCCGCATTTCTGTTGTTCCTTTTTGAAGCAACAACACTTTCATTTTTGTTGTTATTTTCTGAAGGAACAGCACATCCGCATTTTTGTTGTTCCTTTCCGAAGGAATAGCACTTTCGTTTTTTGATGTTCCTTTCTGAAGGAACAACACATTCATTTTTTTGTTGTTCCTTTTCGAAGGAACAACGCTTTCATTTTTTGTTGTTCCTTTCTGAAGGAACAACATTTTCATTTTTTCACTGTTCCTTTCCAAAGAAACAACATTTCCACATTTTTGTTTCGCGCTTGCTTTATTTGTTGTTTAGATTAAGGAACAACTACTATTCCTCGTAAGGAAAAATAGTTTGAAGTATGTTTTTATTTTGTTGCTTGTTCCTCTTAAAGGAATTGCGGTTTTTGTGTGCAAATATTCTTTTGTTGTACCTCTAAAGAAACAGCAGTGGTTCCATCTAAAGAACAACACTTTTTGAGTGCATTTTTCTTCTTTTTGTGTGTATGTGTGCTTCACCATTTAGAGGACTTTGTGAGCAATGGTCATTTAAGGCACAACCATACATTTATGCATGAATACAAAAACTAGAGGATACTAAAATCAACAAACCAAAGAAAAATTGTTATCTTTAAAGAAATTGCTTTGAATTGATAAGAGAAAAGAGGAAAGGACAACTATTTATATCACTTTGATGTCTTTATTTTCACTAACACCAATTTGATTGATTATTTTTATCATGATGGTTCTTTCTAAACCCCATAATTCTTTTTTATCATTATTATTGAATAAGAATAAGGGCATATTTTCCTCTATTGAGATGTTTAGACTTCTTCCACCATCCCTACTCTTAAGGAGTATGGAGCCACCCTCTGTACATAAATAGGAAAGTGTTATATAAAAGAAAAGAAGGAAAAGAAAACATACATATCTATATGATTACTAATATGATTTGTCAGATGAAGGATAGGGGGTCTCATCAAGAGCCAGTGTACCATGATCATAAGGAAGAAAGTGAAATGGCATTCCCACTATGGCCACCACACGAGGGATATGATCCAAGAGGCATATCAAAAAAATAAAAGGCCCTTGGAACAGGAGGTCTCATCACGAGCCAACCTGTCCACCTTTCACTCCTTCATCTAGTTACCACGCCAGCACAATGGCCTCCATTCTGACATCACACAACACTTTCCTAGGCATACACAAAGGATTATGGTTCCAAGGATTAAATAAGCAACTCTGTGAAGGTTATAGACACCTGTGGGCAGCAGAGCTCTACTGATGGTATTGAAGTCATATTTTTCATACACCAATAGACATTATAAACCCTTCTTTTTATATCTTTATAGTGATTTCAAATTAGTTTATGTCATATAACCCTTTCGAACCTTTGATACATGAAAATCATTTACAAATCAATCATGATGGTTAAAGTGAATAATGACCGCATAAGAACTTTTACTCACGTCAGCTATCCTATCCTCTATTTTTCGCATCATATCACCGCATTTCTATATTTATTAGTGATTTCCATCATAAGCCTTGATTTCGGTAATCCGCTCATTTTGTAAACAAGTCATATATCTATACGATGTTCCTTTATTCCACTGTACGATTGCAGTTCAGCATGTTTCTCCTTTATTTGACGGCCGAGGACGGCCTATCACATTTTAGGGGGGCGCGAGTGATCTTCATAATTCACTGGCATACGTGTCAGCTCATTATTCGGAGGTATTATGACTTCATCAAAACTCAGGAATAGCAAGCCTAACAATATTGTGTTTTTCAATATGCATGGCTTGATGTTCCAACGTCATTTCCATGTTTTTCTTTGTAAAAATTAACAGTGAGTTAAAGTTTGAATAGCTTGTTGTTCCATCATATTTTCTATGTTTTTTTAACAGTGAGCTAAAAATTTGAACAGCTTGCTATTCCATCGTCATCTCTATGTTTTTACAGTGAGCTAAGCTTGAACAAGATGGGAGGAAGATCAATTGGCAACGAGCCACAGGTGTTAATGGTCTTTGATGCTGCACGCGAAATCTTAGCAAGGACAAGATGGATAGCCTACCTTAACAGTCTACAGCAATCTAACGAGATGGTGGCAATTGAATTTCTGCAGAATTTGCAGGAAAATCATTCCATGGTGAGAGGAAGACAAATAGAAGTAACATATGAGATAATTGTTGAAGTTTCGGGACTACCAGCTGTTGGACCTGTATGGACTCTGAAAAATGTGAGACTACAAGATGTCGTAACCATCTTTCGGGATGAAGGGCAGAACCTTATTGTCAAAGGAAAAGGGGTCCTGCCAGCAACCTTGGGAGAGCCTTGGGTGGAAGTGGCCAGAATTATCCAAAGCTAGATCACTTGCGATGGCAGAAAAGACATGGTAAGACCACGCCATCTCAAATTGTTAGCTGTGTTAAAACAAAAATGTGTTTTGAATTTGCCTGGTTCTTAAATTTTTTATTGCATGATGTTACCCAAAGTATCAGAAAATCTTGCCATGTAGAATCAATAGTAAGCCATCATAGTTTAATTCAGTTGATACTCAGTTACAGTCTTGCCCAACAATAGATTAGTTGGGAAGAATTGATTTTCTCGATAGATGGGGGACTAGCCTTGCCAGCCCCAAAACAAAAACACATTGCTAGCACATCAATTAGACCATCGAAACAAAGACAATCCGTCAGTTTGGCAAGAAGCAAAGGAATGCTAGGAAATTCCTAGGGGAACAATAGCCAACCTGTAGAAATACATGATTCAGAAGATGAGCAACCCCTACAACTTGAAGGAGGGGAAAATGAAGAAGAATTAGAGGAAAACAAAGAAGAAGAACCGGAGGAGCAAACTGAGCAATCCGGTCAGGAAGAAGGGGAGGAAGCAGAACAATGAAGTGAAAGTCCACTACAAAACCCTGTGCAAGAAGATGAATTGGCCCAAATTTTGGCCAATATGGGTGATTATCTCCAACCTCATAGCCCACTCAACCCCCATATCGAAGAAAGGCCGCTAGAACACTCTGCTCATGATAAGAGTGCATCTGAGGAGATGTGTGATGAGGAGGAAGAAGAAGAATAGTCCCAGGAACACTCTGCTCATGATAAGAGTGTATATGGAGAGATGGGTGATGAGGAGGAGGAAGAAGAACAATCTCAGGAATACTCTGTTCCCAATCAAAATACACCCAAAGAAATGCACGATGAAGAAGAAGTAGAAGAAGAAGTTGCCCAGGAGACAGAAGAACAAACCAGGGTTCTACCCCTGAAAAACCTGATCAACAAAACACTAAAGAAGTGTTCCAATAAGGAAACATGGAAATTGGGCAAGGCGAGGGTATAATCCCTGAAGTACAAAGCCCAGGCCCAAGAAAAAAAATAGTTGTTCCTTCTAAGAAAACAAATGAAATTAAAAAGTTGTGAAAGGAACAACAAAGATTTCTTAATGTAATTAAACAACTTCGACAGCAAATAAGAGTCCTAAAAATGGGGAAAGCTCAAAAAGAACCCCTGGAGCAAAGCATGTAGCCACCCAGGAAAAACCCCATAAGAAAAAGACCAACAGGACTCAAGTCAAACCTATTATTCAGGACCGCAAGGAATAACATGTGGTTGTTACAAATGTAGAAGCACAAACAGAAAATGCACCAATCTATGATAAGGAAGTCCAGATAGAGGCAGTGTCCTCTAGCATTACGACCAACTGAACAGTGCGTGAGAAGGAAACACAAACTGTAAAAACCAGATGTCGCAATAAGGAGATCCAAGTAGATCTCTAGCCCAAAAATGTCATGATGGATAATGACCCGAGGATAGTAACTCTGCAAAAATATTTGGCACAAGCCCAACAAACGATAGAAAAACTCACCGAGGAAACAGTTCCGCAAGAGAAATATCAGAAGTTACAACAGCAGCTAAAGAACATCAATGCATTGGAAAGCTAGGCCTTCGATGGATGGCGAAGGGTAGAGGAAAAAATAAAAAATGTAGCCCATAGACTAGACATAGTTATGAATCAAATGGATACCTTATGTTCTCTATATACTGATTTTCTAGCTTGTAGGGCACTCACCAAAAACTATGCTTTGTTTTTTATGGAAAGATATTTACAATTGAAAATTAAGGCTGTTAAGGCAGGGGTTCCTATAGAGATAAAAACCATTGATGATTTCATAAACTGTTGTAAGCATTACGGGGTGAAAGTTCAGTGATTGTTATGTGAGTTTTATTTACATAATCTTGTGTTAGATGGAGAAATAGAAAAGAACCCTAGCCCTTTCGTGGGTGATATCCAGCGTCAGGCATTTATTTCTTTTGTTGTCAACCAGATAAAATGGCTTAAAGCCTACAATACCTTCCAGCGATAGGAGAATGGGTTAGATTTGTGGGAAAGGGGTGAACCTAGAAACCCATTGCATCTATGGAATAAACGTAGGAGCTTAATGAGAACGCACGGTGTGATTCAAACATTAGGACCTATTCACACAGCAATCATCCGGCAAGGGGTAGAATACTTCCTAACCATCAAAGACCTTGCCATAGCAGCAACCAAATTCTGATACCAGACCTCCAATTGGAATATCCAAAACAGAGAACCATTCAATTATGAGAATTTTAGGCTAGCTGCTGACCACCTGGTTATCTATGGTGACCTCATCTTGAGAAAAGGCTCGTCTTGGTTAGGCTGTATTTGGTATCATGCACCAGGATATAGAGCCTTATATGAATTTCCTGAAGGTCAGATAGGGGATATTTTTAAAGTCTTAGCTAGAAATCATGATTTTATACCAATGACTAAAAATCCTTCTCTAGCCTATTCCCTAACTGCCTTGCATGTCAATTACAATGTTTTCATGAGGGCATGAAAAAGGGTAAGCAGGGGGGTGTGTTGAGCATTAGAAATGGTATGTAACTGCCACTTATTTCTTTATCTTTTCCTTTAATTCATAACTTCTTTACATTCTAAGATGGTTATATGATAAAGGATTATGATAAAGTTAAGGGGATTTGTGATTAACGTAAAATGACTAATTATTGCCTTTTTCTATGCAGAAAATGGAAGATTGCCATTTCGGAGGAAAATACAATGCAAAACCAATTGTTGTCCCTTTGACAAGAAACTGTATCCAGATGAGGCAATCAAGATCGGAGCGCATGGGCCAGGAAAAGGAAGAGGAAATGCAATACCAGTGGAAGAGGACGAAAAGATAACTGAAGATTAAATATATGGCAAATCCCTCAGTATCCTTTGATCCTGAGGGATCGCTACCTCAAAGCTATCTGTATTTTTGGTATTTCCACCTGGCCACTATAAAAAGGGATAGTGCTACAAGCCCAAGGGGTGGAGTATTATTGATTGTTAGAATTTGCTGTTCCAATTTGAACTTTGATCATTGACTCTCTTTAAAGAGTGATCATTGTAACTCTGTTTTTATGATTAATACATAAACTTCGTTGTTGTTCCGTTCTTTGATTTTGTAGTAACCGCAGCAGTGCATCCCTGGAGGCTAAGGGTCCGACCCTAGTGGATCACTTGCTTCCTGTATCATTATTTTCCGATTACAAGTCATGTGTGGTTTGATTTCCTTTACTTGCTTTATTTAGTAATATGTTGTTCCTTGACATTTCATTTACTTGCTCTGTTATATTGAATTCATATTTGAATAGTGAGATTATTATTTGCAACTGAATTGTTATGTTGTTCATTCTGAAATCATATCATGTTGTCTAAATTTGAACATTGTTGTTCATTTACAGATTGACATTGCTATTCATTTACAGATTAACATTGTTGTTCATTTGTAGATTGACATTACTATTCATTTACAGAGTAACATTTCTGTTCATTTAGAGATTGGTATTGTTGTTCATTTAGCTACGGTTTATCTATAATTGTGATTGTTGTTCATTCAGATTACTGTTCCAATATTATCACAATTGGTGTTTCCTTATAACTGTGGTTAGTACTTATTATGTTAAACTCAGATTACTGATTCCATCATTTTAGATTCACTATGTTTTTACAATTGATTTAGTTCGTTGTTCAATATTCGTAGACTTACTTAAGCTTGTTGTTCCATTCTTGGATTGCTATCAGTTCATTTACTAGTTAAAGATTGTTGTTCAATTCCTTTCAGTTACTATTGTTGCTTAATTCATTCCTCTAGGTTAAGCTTTGCTATCCGATCTTTTCAATAGATTAGTTGTTGTTCCTTTTTCTATTAATTGAATTGTCATTTGCTTTGGTGTGAACAGAATGATCTGCAACTGTAGCGAACATTGACTATTGATGTCTAGTTCCCAGATTGGAGATCTTCTCTTTGATTGATTTTCATTTGCATCAGTTTACAAAGGAAAGAGTTATCATTACTGCATCCTTGACTGATGATTGTTGTAGCTTCTTAAGTGAATGATCTAGCTACAAAGAATTTAAGTTTCTGGCCATTACATTTAGAGTTTTTTTCCAGCATTTGTTTACTTTTGTAAAAGCACTATACTACTATCATTGCTCTTGAAAAGTGACTGCCTGAGACTGAGTACACTCTTGAGATAAAAAAACATACCTAGATTGATAATTAATGTAGGGTAAATAGAGGTTAAAAAGACCCTTTTTACTGCTCAACAGTGAGAAGGACAGAAAATAAATTGGCGGACATCTTGGCCAATCAAGGGGTTCTCTGCACCAAAAGTAGGGTCGAGCTAAGTTGGCAAGAGATGCCTTAGAATTGATTAAAGGCGCATTGTCAAGATCAGGCGGATGAGAACATAATGGTGTTTCGAAACAGAGTCATAGAGACGGGGTCTAATTGATTTAGTTTCACTATGAAGTGTTACTTCCGAAATGAGGTCATTTTTGGGATGCAGTTCACTATTGGCCTCCTCAACCCTGGTAAGTACAAATACAGAAGTCTCAAGTGGATGTTGCTTGGTAGACGCTGTGTCTTAGATGGATGGCTAGAAGGATGGATTTTCATCTTCCTTTGGTTCATTCGCTCAAGGAGATGGGTTGGTGCAAGGGGGCGGAGTCCAGGCTTTCTTAGCAAATGCAAAACCCCCATTTTTCTTTATGTGGTGGCAATCTCGCTCGTGGGGTGGTTTCAATTTTTGCGCAAGCCCTTCAAGCTAGAAGCAGCTTTTCGGAGTTGGGAGTGATTCCACTCACCAAGCAACACGTGGCCAAGGGATGGGCAGGAATACTGCCCTCACTGCGAGGTAATTCTCAGTGCTTTTGGCTCATGCGATATGTTCCATAGTCATTGGATCAAGCACGACGAATCGATATTCAAGATTAAGCAAGCATGTTGCTGGGTCCAGTTCATTTATCGTGCGGTAATCCTCAGTGATTTTAGCTCTTGCGATATTATCGTCCACTATTGGATCTGGCGAGGAGAATCGACAATCAAGGATAAGTATGCAGGTCCGGGTGAGGGTTATCTTCCATGTTTGTTTCACTTCATGGTGGGAATCGGTGGATTTCAGGCGAAATACATGCTCAAGGGTTATCCCCCCATTCGTACCTGAAATCCGTTTAGAGTGGCCCATATTTCCTCATCGGGTCCGATTCTAATTTTAAAGTGGTTGAATGTTCTCGCCCTGATTTGAGCCTTGTCCATCAGATCTCTAAGGGGGGATCGAACAGTCTCGTCTTTTGTTCGTTTTTCAAGGGTTTTGTAGTTTTGTTTCTGGGCCTTTAGCTCAGCTCTTTAGCCTTTTACTCAGTGACCCAGGCTTTAAGCGGTTAGATATTTCTTTGGCCCATAGTTCATTTGGGATTTCTGTATTTTATGTAATTTGTTTCCCAATTTAATGAAATAGAAGGTACAACTCTTGCTTTAGAAAAAAAAATATGCATTTGTTCCCTTAAGTCACAAATGTCGGGCATTGGCTTCAGGAGTTTTGGTTGACTGACCTCGGATTTCAATTGAACTGCGAAAATGGAATCACCAAGTGCTGGAGCTATCTTCTCAGCAGAGGTTGTGAGGCACTTCAGAGTCATACACTGACTGTGTGGTTTTACCAAATGTTGCCATTAAGTGTCTCAATTTAACTTTGTTATCCTCTTAATTGACTCTACTTTTTCTTCTGCTATCTATTTCCACCTTGTTTCCAATTGTTGTGCTTTTGGAAGGGATCCTAGAGTGGTTTCTGATATTAGATTGGCTCTATGCATATTTTCATTGATACAGTCAATGATATTGCTTGCCGTTGTCGTGCTTCCTCCACTGCCTGTTCTGCTTCTTTGAGTTGTGCATCCCATTTATCAAATAGCATTTCTTTGTGGGATTCATCTTTCTTGGGAAATCATGCTTTCTTTCCTTCCTCTGATTCCTGGCAATTCAAAAAGTCAGACACTTTCTTAAGAATCAAGTCATAATCAAGTTGTAACTCTACCAATTGATTTGTAATATTGTCGCTTTTCTCGCAGTGGGAATTCCATTGCGATATTATTTGGCAAAGCATTTCCTAATGTTGCAAGAGTTGGTCGTTCAGGGCAAGGGCTTTTGTGAAAAATTCTTCAATTTTAGGGTTGTCCTTGTGTATCTCTATTGTGGCCTATAACTGTTGTTCTTTTCCGGCTAGACTGTTTTGATAACCCAGCTGCATTTGCTAGAAGTCTTGTTGTAACTATGACAATTTCTCCTCTACTTCCCGACTGATGTTGGCCTGCTGTAGCTGTTGCTACAAAAATAGGATTTTATCCTCTCTATCTTTAAGTAACATTTGAACTTCAGATTCTTTATCAATTGTAGCTGAAGCATAAGCTCCTGCGATTTGAGAGAGTATAGTCAAGTTCTTTGATGGATCAGTAGTTGGGTTTTTCCAAAGGACGACTGAAGGCTCTGCTTTAGGTGAGAGCACACTGTCTATTTTCCACTTATTTCTCTATCTTCTGATAACAGCTTTGTGCTATGGACTGTAAAAAACATCCAGAGGAGGGATCTCCTATATTTTCAGTATAATTTCAGATAAAGGATTTACAGGAATGTGCTCTGTTTCTGGAGTATTAACAACCACTTCAATTATCATTTCAGTGGTTAATTGTACTAGATTCCTTGATGTCTCTATGTTCTACTCCTTCGTGTTAATCAGCTCATTAAAGTTTTCCCACTCCTTCCCCAAATCTATTAGCAATGTCTTTGTTGGCCTTGTGAGGGGAGTGGGAGTCTCAACCTGTTTCAGAGATAAAACATGCTTCTCAGGTTTCTCCTTGAATTGGGTTGTATCTCTGACTGATCCTTCGCTTTTGATGTGTTTTCTCCCTGACTGTTTAGAGCTTTCAGCTGATTCTTTTTCAAATGTTGATTTAGATTTTCCTTGTCCCAAGCTTCCACTTATGCTAATGCTGGGAGTGGGCTCCTTTGTTGGTTCTATACGAAATTTTTCCAATGGGACATTTTCCAATCTCCGTTCTCTGTAGTGATTAAATTCTTGAAGTTCTGTTGGACTATATTGAATTTGGGCCAGATGTAAGATTTCTCTAAGTGAGCTTTTCTGCTGAAAAGCATCGTCGAAGAGATCATCCTCTTTAGTGAACACTTTTATTTTGACTATCATTGTAAAATTCTTTATAACATCAAACGGATCATACTGTCTCCCTGGGAACTCAAGTAGCCGTAGACACCACATGTTATCTACTTCCTTGAAAGTGTGACCTAAATTGAACAATGCAAAAGCCCCACAGACCACAAGGAATTGCAGCCAGATGGCCTTCTTCTTATCTTTGAGTTCTCTGCTCATCCCCCCAACACCACAGGTCTAGTAGGCTATCTCTCAAGCCATAAGTTTGTCAGGAACATACAAAGGAAGCACATGAGGTGAGGTAATGCTCCCAAATACCCTAATGTAGCTGAATAATTCTTCCCCAAACTACCTTCCCACAGGGAGAATGTCAATTTCGGCTTCTGGGGAGAATCTTGGGGCATCTGTGTTATATAACATCTTATGAATAGGTAGTATTACTCCATGACATATTTTATAGAAATGTGGGATGAAATTGGATTCCTACAGTTATTTATGGTAGAGTTGAATAGGTAATGAATTTTGTACTATCCATTTCCATCCAATAATGGGAAAATTAGATACAAAACAAATAGCATCCATGACGTAGGCAGCTAGAAATAAAGGAGTGTAAAACCTCTAAGCAAAATTTCTTTTAGTTCAATAATTCAGAATGGAAAAACCTAAATTATCAGACAGTATTTGGGCCCAACCCATTATGGTGGCATTGGTGGCCGCATCCAGTAAAGGTAACCATTCAGATGAAAGCTTATTGATATCAGGCTTTCCAAATAGCCTACACAACATTGCAGCAGCAAAACAATAGGGAGAAGAGAGGGGCCCAGTAGCATACATACCATTTTTATCCTTCTTTAATGGCTCCTCCTTCGCTGACCAGTTTTTAGTGCATTCTACCAAATCTTCATTCTCTTTCGCGAATTTTTCCACGAACTGTTTGTTATAGCTAGCCTGAGGCTCTAGCAAGTGATACATGTGCCTTAAATTTTGTGGCGTAAATAACCCCATGACTTCCCAGTTTCGCATCTTGATTTTCCTGTATGATATATCAGCATGGTCCATCACCCATTTTACCATATCTGTGTAAGGAAGTATCATCAGCCTCGCTGTGACATAGTGAAGAAACGAGCATGCAATATTTGTTAGTGATGCTTCAAATCACCCACGACCATCTGTCGTAACTGTAACCTCCATGACTCTCAAGTTTTCTCCTTCTAGCAGTTGATACATGCCTTCCCAAGTATATATCCCTACTTCTCTGGTATAAGTGGTGTCCGTGAATAGTGGAGTCGTCGATACCGGAGCTTTTCCTTTCTTTCCCATAACATTCTACGTACCGCTCTGTGTATTGTTCTATTTACCGCTTCTGCAAATTCACAAATAGAGAATGAAGACACAATAAGGAAGATAGTGAATAATCATCAATAATAAGGTGACAGGAAATCCTTTAATTTTAAAATCCTATTAAAGATATCACCTTGTGTGAGATAGTCCTTTTGACTAGATCTAAATCATTTCTCATAAATAGCCATCAATGGACTATTAATTTCACATTAATGCTCATAACTCAGCATCGAAAGATGGGAAATACTTTATCAAACTATGAGCCCTTAGATCTGTGATGAAGTGATTTTGTGATTTGCTTCGCAATTTCACATATCGCGATATTGCAAAACCTATCTTTGTTAAAATTCGTTTGTTTCATCGTGGAACAACAGGATGCGGTTTGCGAGAGACGTTATCACATTTCGTAATTTCTCGGCGTTTGTATTAAGTAGCAGTGTGGTATATGGAATTTGCGATATGTGATGAGTTTGTGGGGCATGTGATCTTGCTTTATCACTTTCTTGCATTTTCAAGGGTTTTTTTGAAATGTATGTCTGTCGTTACCTTTTGCAACATGATGTTTATCATTAAGAGATCAAGCTTATTAAGACTTGACCTACTACTCAAGACTTCATACTTGTGAATGTTTTCCTAGATTTTATGACTATATTGCGTTCTTTATAGAGAAGCTTAATAGTTATAATTCTATGCACATAAAGCAAGAAAAGATAGGAATCTTAATTTTTGAAAGTCTTGATTTATTAAGAACAAAAGGAAATGTTAAATGCTAAGTTTTTATTTTTTTAGAAGGGTCCCTATTTTTAAATGTTGTGGAGAAACACTTAAAAGGGGGGGGGGGGGTGGAGGGGTTGTTGATGGTGCAACACTGGTGATTCACTTGAAAGAAGTAGTTATCTCTTATAGTTTTTTGAATTTTCTAAAATTTCCGAAATAGAAATGGTTTTGTAAAATCAAAATTTATTGCAGAATTATAAGGTGCATAGTTCTATTTTCCAACAACAATATTTTGTTTCATCCATCCTAATTCTAATTATTTTCTTCCCAAATCTAGTCATTATACTTACATCAATCATTACTTGTTCTATAAAGATAAAAACAAAGACATCTTTATAGATCAGTTTTAAGTATACTCATCTGATGTAGGTAGAGCCTCTGCTACCAGCAGGCGTTCATAGCCTTGATAGGGTTACCTATTACCCAGCAATGATCCAGTATCCTACTTTTAAGAAGTATACAATTTTCAAAGATAAATCCATATTCACACTTATTGCTTTTGTTTTCTTTTAATTCTTAAAGAACAATGTCTTGGTTTGGCGGCCAAATTTTGACAATGCCATTCACTTGATTGATAACTTTACTGAACAAGATAGCTCGTGATGAGACCCCTTGTCTTTTGATTGAAGCAATCTTGAGTCATTGCCCTATTTTGGTATGCAGTTTGGCAATGTCAGCTAGTTATAATATTTATGATCATGATAAGCCGACTCTTGATGAGACCTCTTATTCTTTAAGTTTATAGTGCGTAACTGGATTACTCTTTGAAACTTGTAATTTCCTAAAGTGGGGAGGAAGTCATTGGTTCCTTAAGAGTTGCTCTAGATGACGCTTGTAGAGTTTTTTGAAAGTAGCTTTTCTACAAAGAATCTTTGTTTTGTTATTGATGCTTTTCCTAATTGATATAAAGCAAATTCCTACTAAAGGTTGTTTTTAATCAAAACTTTGTAAAGCTAAAACAAGTAAAACTTTCAGGTTTGTAGCACTTGACCATATTTTTCAAAAATAAAGATTAATTTTCCTAATCAGTTCCATTTATACAAGAAAAAAAAAAACAAAATTCACCAGAGACACTAATATTTTCATGGAAACCAAAGGTAAACATTTTCAACCCTTTTATTATCAAAATAAAGCCAAAAATAATAATTTACAAAAATAGAAGAGGTCAACTTCTATGGAAAGTATTTTTTAAGGATCTGTCCATTAACATGTAAATATTTTCTTTTCCCTGCTAAATCTTGCAACATGAAAGTCGATGGACCTATGATTTCGACGATTTGGAATGGTCCAAGCCACATCCGTTGGCATTTAGAATGTTTTCTTTTTTCTTCATGAGCTTTATCCCATTTCAATACTAGATCTCCAATTTGAAAATCCTTTTTGGATACCATGTTTGAATCAAAATAAGCCTTTACTAATGCTTGATGATCTGCATGGGTAATTTTAACCTGTTCTCGTTGCTCTTCTAGCTTAAGGATCTGTAATTGTCTTATTTGCAAAGATGAAGAAGGAGCTTCTTCAATGAATTGGACTAAGGCTAAAAAAGGAATAGCTAGATGTGTTGGGAGAATTACTTCTTTCCCATAAACTAAATTAAAGGGAGAAGTGCCAATGGAATATTTTTGAATTATTCGATCTACCCATAGAGCATACATCAAATATTTGTGTCAATTTCTATGACTCTGATCAATAGTACGTTTAATAATTCTGATCAAGTTTTTATTTGTTGATTCGTCCAATCTGTTCCCTTGTGGGTAATAATTGGCAGAATACTTAAGTTTAAAACCTTTCTTGAGTGCAAATTCAGTCATAGCATTGCCAGAAAAATATGATGCATGATCAAACATTAAAGTAGAAGGTAAGCCAAACCTGGTAATTATGAACTGATCTATGAAATCAATGATATTTTCAGAGTTGTTTGTTTTGAGAGGAACTGCTTCTACCCATTTATTAAAATAATCGGTAACTGTAAGGATGTAGTTATGTTGTTTAGAAGAGTGAGGAACGATCTCACCTATTATATCCAATCCCCATTGCTCAAATGGTTTGTTGATATTAACTAGTTGCAATGGTAATGATGTTTTCCTCTATCTTCCAGCAGTAGTTTGACAAATCTGACATTTTCTTACATATCTATGTGCATCCTTGAGTAAAGTTGGCCAGTAGTAGCCTGCACGCAAGATTTTGTGAGTTGTTGCATCTCCTGCATAATGCCCACCTGCTGTTCCATCATGAAGTTGCTGCAACACTTTTTCAGCTTCAGATTTCTCAAGACATCAAAGAAGAACATAATCATAATTCATCCTAAAGAGTACATCATTTACAAGTTGATATTGCTTAGCTTTCAATCTTAGGGCTCTTTTCTTTGTATGATTCAGATGTGAAGGAGCATATCCATTTTTTAAATAAAACATGATATCAACATATCTTGATTCAATATCATTTAGGCTTACCTCATACATTTGTACCTCATGATTGGGGGAAGGTATTTTTGATATATGCGATGCTCCAGCCAACATTCTGCAAAAACCTTGACCTTTTACAATATTTGTTGGCTTAATCTCAACATCATATTCCTGTAAGGTCATCACCCAATTTTCTCTCTTTTCACCCACGTCTTTCTGTACCAACAGATTTCTTACCACTGGAAATGGCACTATTATTTTTGTATGGGTTTTGAGAAGAAAAGGTCAAAAGTGTTTGATCATTTTGAAAATAGCATAGGCTTGTTTCTCGATGTCATAGTAGTTTAATTTGGCCCCTTGCAAGTTTGAACTAAAAAAGGCAATTGGGGATTTTGATTTATCTTAATTAGCCTGCGTGAGTATTGCAGCATGCGATTTCTCGGAGGCAAATGTATACAAAATGAAAGGATTAGAAAAGTTTGGAGTCGTTAGGGATGGGGCATTTATAATTGCTTGCTTAATCAGACTGAACGCTTCATGTTCTGCCTAACCCCATTTGAAGAGTGAATTTTTCTTAATCATTGCTTGTAACAGTGACACAATTCTTGAGAAGTCGGGGACAAACCTTTTCACAAAATTAATTTAACCAAGGAAGGATTGCATGGATTTCCTGTTATGGGGTAAGGATATTTCAGAAATCTCCTTAATCTTATCTGGATCAATGTGGATTCCACATTTAGACACTATAAATCCGAGAAGATTTCCTTCACTTAATTCAAAAAGGGACTTTTTTGGATTAAGTGAGATACCATACTTTTGACAGCATTGAAATATTTGCTTTAAATCTCTGAGGTGATTACTACATTTTTTAGAATACACTGTTATGTCATCTAAGTAAATCACCACTGACTTATTCACTAATTCTTTAAATGCAATATCCATGGCCCTTTGAAAGTGGCTCCAGCATTAATCAGTCCGAATGGCATCTTTTGATATGCATATGTGCCCCATTTGGTTCTAAATGTTGTTTTCAATTGGTCTTCTGGATGGATTAAAATTTGGTTATATCCTGAGAAACCATCTAAAAAGGACATCAATTTAGACCCTGCGACTGATTGTTCTAATCCCAAGGTGCTAATGGAAAATTTTCCTTTTGGTAGGCCTTATTAAGATTTCAAAAGTCAATACAAATTCAAATTTCTTTCTGACCGGTACTAGATTGGAAACCCATCTAGAATGTCTAATAGGAAAGATAATTTTATCTTTCAACAATTTATTCAGTTTAGACTTAATCTGACTTTCCATATTAGGATGGATTTTCCTCAGCTTTTGCTGGACTGGTTTCTCGTTAGAGATCATCGGAATTGTATGATGTATGATTGAAGTGTCATAAGTTTTGAGGTCATCGTAATTCCAAGCAAAGATGTTTTTATATTGCTTCAAAAGTCAAATAAAGACTGTTTTTTCTTTCGAAGATAGACCAATACCTAAGTTTATATTTTGTGGCTTTATGTCATTTCCTAGATTCACTAATTCATATCTCAGAGTTGAACTCTGAAGTTTTGAATTGGTGGACCTTTTGAATCTATATTTCAAATAATATAGGTCTTCCAATTTGACTACAGATTTGGGTATGGCATTATTGGTGCTTTATTGTTGTAATTGCTTGTCATGTTGGTCCTCATCAATTATCTGATTATTGTAAGAGCCTTCTGAAGTCAAGAGACTTACAATATCAGGGTCAACGTTAAAAACTCTCCAGTTCGTTACATTATCTGGGATGGAGGGTCTAAAGATCAATTTGATTGAGAATTTGTCTGGACTATAGTCTTCTAAGGGAATGAGCTTGGAAGCTACATTTGCTAGCAGGTCAACACTAGCATTTTGGAGCATGGGAATGGATGACTTATTTTTGGCTATGAAGTGTGCAATCAGGTCTTGTACTAAGGATTAATAATGCTTTAAATTACCTGATAAACAATGTATAGTATTTCGTACCTTCTTAATAACAATCTCAAAATCACCAAAGACTTGTAGATACTTGATGTCAAGTCTGATTGCTTTGTATAACCCTTGCACTAGAGCTTCGTATTCTACAGTGTTGTTTGGGAAATCAAATTCGAGTATGCAACTTAGCATGGTTTTCTTTCCTTCTGGACTAATTAATAGACAACCTGCTCCTGCTCCATCATTAGACTTAGATCTGTTGAAAAATAATTTTCCAAAACAAAGATTTATTTATAGGAGTATCTACAAAATTCATGCATTTAGAACTATCCGTTTGATAAAAAAAATCTATCTGACATAAAACATAATTTTCTAGAAAAGGCGAAGTATGAGCATTGAAATTCCCTAAGAACGAGTCAACAAAATAGTTCCCAATTATATTGTTGCTATACGCTATAGGTTCATTTTCTCCTTCCAGCTTAGTTACTATGTACTTTTGGTGTCTTTCTTGCTCGACCTTTATCTGATTTGGTTTACCATTGTAAGGGAACCACATGTGTGACCAATTAGTCGCAAAGTAACCATGAAGCTTTTCAGACCAACCCCTGCTAAGAATTAAACCATAAAATTCAGGAATGTCTACAACTAGAATATCAATGACTTGACATACTTTTGGGTTCGATGAGAGCCTTATGGTCACTTGATTTAGTTCACCAATTACTTCAACTTGTGATCATTCGAGCTGCACTATGCGTACTATAGATTTTTGAGGTTGGATGTTCAACTTTGCACAAACTATCTTAGGCAAAATGTTATATGAAGCACCATAGTCTACCAAACAGCTATGCAATTTTTTATTAAAAACCTCAAAGGTGAGAAGAAATGGAGTATGGGATTTTGACCTACCTCCAGTTAAGGCAATGTCATTTGGGTCAACTTTATTTGACATACTAGTTGGAGGTCTCCCCATTTCATGAGAAGCTTGTGAGATTACAGTGGTAGGAAGAGGTGCAACAGGTATTGCATGCAGCTCTTTCAGAAGTAGTTTCTTTTGATGCTTTAATTTACTTAGCTCATGAAAATTAATGTTTTCCCTAGTATTCTTCATGTCTTGAACAATATTATAATCCATTTCATCAGAAATGATAAGCGTTTTAGATGGAATCGATCAATCAGATTGGACTGGGTTTGTCTGAGTCACTTTTGGTGACGATTTCTTACCTGTGACTTTATCTTTAGAAGATGAGCTTGTGTTTTTCTATTTAGAACTGGACTATGGAGGATCGATTTGATTTCTTCTTTTGGGATTGACTGGTAATGCATCTTGATCCTCTTCATTTGGAAGGATGAAGTCCCACATTTCCTGTAATTCTAGAACCTCATCTTCATCAGTATGTTCTTCATTGGAAACTTCTTCTTCTTCTCCTTCAGATTCTGCACTTGTTATAGCATTGGGAGGCTTTGGATTGGTCGAAGGATTTTTCCTAAAAGGCTTATAGGGTTTCTTAGAAGAAGTCTTTGCCACTTGTTTTTTAATATCAACCATTTCGTTAGACATGGTTTTTAAAACTTTCTGTAATACTTCCAAGTCAAATGGGTCCTTTGATTGCTTTTTCTTAGGGTCATCTCTAAAAGAAACTTTCTTAGATTTTATTTCATCAACAACGTTTTTCTTTTCTAAGGCTAAGATATGTTTTTCTACCACTATTGCTTATTTCATATTTTCAGCCAATGTTGGCTTGGCAATCCTATCTACAAAGATTTCTATGTTTGAAGGCAAGGTAGATATATACCATTCACTTCTAAATTCTTCGCTAGGCTTGGACGTGGTAGGGATTTTATTTAAGAGTTTATTGAATCACGAGTTTAAATCTTTGATAGGTTCTCTCGATTCAGTTTTAATATTTGAGAGGTCATTGATTAATGTCGCTGTAGACCTATCATCACCGAACATAGTCAATAACTGCTCTTGGAAAATGTTCCAACTAGTAATGGATCCTGATGGTAATGAAAAATACCAGGATCCAATGGCTCCTTGGAAAGTATATGGGAAAATCCTGACAACTGCATCTTCTTCTGTTACTCCTTTCAAGTTTACTAACAACATAAAGTTGTTTATATGTTCTTCTACTAGCATGCCTGTCTCAGGGTTAAACTTTGGTACCCATTTTTCAGGATGAGCTGGCAACTAACTCAAGGGTGTAGGCATTGTGACTACCCATGGATTGTTCCATGGTCTTTGAGCCATTGTTGAGCTACTAACAGAGGAAAGCGTAGATTAAGTTCCTTGTGGTTGGGAAGAAGATGTTGAAGTTCCAGTACCCTGTTGAACAACAATATGAAGTGGAGGAGTGGATGGTTGACTTTGCAATGGATCAGATGAAAAGGATGATGATGATAAAAGAGTCTCACTGTCAAACTCTTCAGGTGTCTTCCTTTCTCTTTTCCTTTTAGGTAGAGGGAACTATGTAGCTTCAATACCAAGCTTTTCACTTTGTAGTCTAGTAAGAGGATGGGAAGGAATGTATTGCGAAGTCACACTACCTTGAGATGATTCAGATTTATGTGGTGATATTGAAAATCCTTGAATTTTTTGAAGCAAAGACTGAACTTCAGGAGGTTTGACAGTGGATCTATTTGAAATTTTCGGGTTTGCGGCAGTGGTTGTTGTTTTCTCAACTTCTCACTTAATTTTTAAAGACTCAGAATGCAATGGAGAATTCGGGGGAGATGTTGAAGGTGATTTACTCTCAGAATGGGTTTTGGATTTAAATTTACTAGCCATTCATAGTTCGGGCCCTCCTTCTACCGCCAAATATGTTGAAGCCCCAAAAATCAGGTCTACAACAAGGGGGATAACCACCCGGTCTGAACCTTGAAAATAGCTCCTTTTCCGTTTGGGATAGTGGCTCCGACTAGGGGTAATGGGACCAGTTTCCCAATTTTGTTTATGATGAGATTAGGGGAGTGATGTTTTCTTTTCTAATGGTTTATGAAGAGAAGGCTTTAATCTAAATCTAGTCTAACATATGCAATTTTATTCTAATGAAAGGAAACATCTAATTCTAAAACTATCCTGAGATTAACTCTTTACTTATGCGATCTAAATTAGTTTCCAACAACAATTGATAATAAATATCATTCAATTACTATGAGAAAAGAATCCATTTAGAAATGAATTGTTTCGTATAATAAATTAGCCGAAACAATTATGATAAGCGTATTGCATAATAAGTCATTCATACACTAAGCATAAAAGGAGTAGTTACCATCATACAAAAGTACAAAAATGATAACTAGACATTCATGCTTTCATATGCAAACAACTAAAACTAACATATCACTTGGCGCATAAGAAAAAATTATTAAGAGATAAAAGTACCATTGACAATAGGTCTTGCTCATGAGTTTCAGCGATTTAGATTTATCTTTAAATAATTCAATATCCACTAAGAGTATAGAAGTGCATTTCAATAGCAGACATTAAACACAGATATAAATAAATCTCATTCCATTCATTTATCAAAACCTCCGTAGAGAGGGAAAAAGTGCATGTTCTGAAGAAATGATTTTGACAAATTTCTGGACCCCTCTCTAAATGCATGAGAGGGGTTTAAATACTACTAACTAAAGACTAAAAATAGTTATTACAAAAATGTAGGAGGAGGTTTAAATGAGCATCCTTATTCAAAGCAAAAATAAACTAAAATTAAACTAGAACTATAT
The DNA here is from genome assembly GCA_000404065.3 of Pinus taeda. Taxonomy (NCBI): domain Eukaryota; kingdom Viridiplantae; phylum Streptophyta; class Pinopsida; order Pinales; family Pinaceae; genus Pinus; species Pinus taeda. The sequence goes on from APFE030181706.1 coordinate 98,512, forward strand.
CTATGATCAATTATGCATATGTTCCCTTAAGTCGCAAATGTCCAGCATTGGCCTCAGGAGTGTTGGTTGACCAACCTCGGGTTTCAATTAACCTACAAAAGCAGAATCAACAAGTGCTGGAGCTATCTTCTCGACAGAGGTTGTGAGGCACTTCAGATTCATACACTAGCTATGTGGTTTTAACAATTGCTGCCAGAAAGTGTCCCAATTTAACTTTGTTATCCTCTTAATTGACTCTTCTTTTTTTTCTGTTGTTTGTTTCCACCTTGTTAGCAATTTTTGTGCTTTTGGAAGGGATCCTAGAGTGTTTTCTGATATTAGATTGGCTCTATGCATATTTTCATTGATATAGTCAATGATATTGCTTGTCGTTATCGCCGCTTCCTCCACTACCTGTTCTGCTTCTTTGAGTTGTGCATCCCATTTATCAAATAGCATTTCTTTGTGGGATTCATCTATCTTGGGAAATCCTACTTTCTTTCCTTCCTCTAATTCCTGCCAATTCAAAAAGTCTGACACTTTCTTAAGAATCAAGTCATAATTAAGTCATAATTCTACAACTTGATTTGTAATATTTTTGCTTTTCTCGCTGTGGGAATTCCATTGCAATATTCTTTGGCAAAGCATTTCTTGTTGTTGCAAGAGTTGGTCGTTCAGGGCAAGGGCTTCTGTGACAAATTCTTCAATTTTAGGGTCGTCCTTGTGTAGCTCTGTTGTGGCTTGTAAATGATGTTCTTTTCCAGCCAGAATGTTTTGATAACCCAGCTGCATTTGCTAGAAGTCCTGTTGTAACTTTGAAAATTTCTCCTCTGCTTCCCGGCTGACACTAGCCTATTGTAGTTGTTGCTACAAAAATAGGATTTTATCCTCTCTATCTTTAAGTAACATTTAAACTTCAAATACTTTATCAATTGTAGCAGAATCATAAGCTCCTACGATTTGAGAGAGTCTAGTCAAGTTCTCTGACAGATCAGTACTTGGGTCTTGCCAAAGGACGTCTAAAGGATTCACTTCAGGTGAGAGCACACTATCTATTTTCTACTTCTTTCTCTATGTTCTGATAACAGCTTTGTGCTATGGACTATAAAACACATCCAGAGGAGGGATCTCCTCTATTTTCAGTATAATTTTAGATGAAGGAGCTACAGGAATGTGCTCCATTTCTAGAGTATTAACAACCCCTTCAATTATCATTTCAGTGGTTGTTTGTATTGGATTCCTTGATGTCTCTATGTTCTGCTCCTCTGTTCTAATCAGCTCATTAAAGTTTTCCCACTCCTTCTCCAAATCTATTATCAATGGCTTTGTTGGCTTTTTGAGGGGAGCGGGAGTCGCAACCTGTGTCGGAGACAAAACTTGTTTCTCGGGGTTCTCCTTGGACTGGGTTGTATCTCTGACTGATCCTTCACTTTTGTTGTGTTCGCTTCCTAACTATTTAGACCTTTCAACCAATTCTTTTTCAGATTTTGATTTAGAGTTTCCTTGTCCCGAGCTTCCACTTATGATAATTCTAGGAATGCGCTCCTTTATTGGTTCTATACGAAATTTGTCCAATGGGACATTTGCTAATCTCTGTTCTCTCTAGTGATTAAACTCTTGGAGCTCTGCTAGAATAAACTAAATTTGGGCCAAATGTAAGATTTCCCTAAGTGAGCTTTTCTACTGAAAAATATCATCGAAGAGATCATCCTCTTTAGTGAACACTTTTATTTTGACTATCATTGTAAAATTCTTTATAACATCAAAGGGATCATACTATCTCCCTGGGAACTTAGGTAGCCATAGACACAGCATGTTATCTACTTCCTTGAAAGCATGACCTAAATTGAACAATGTGAAAGCCCCAATGACCACAGGTAATTGCGACCAGATGACCTTCTTCTTATCTTTGAGTTCTCTGCTCATCCCCCCAACACCACAGGTCTAGTAGGCTATCTCTCGGGCCATAAGTTTGTCAGGAACATACAAAGGAAGCACATGAGGTGACGCATTGCTCCCAAATACCCTAATTTAGCTGAATAATTCTTCCCCAAACCACCTTCCCACAGGGAGAATGTCAATTTCGGCTTCTGGGGAGAATCTTGGGGCATCTATGTTATATAACATTTTATGAATAGGTAGCATTACTCCATGACAGATTTTATAGAAATGTGCGATGAAATTGGATTCCCACAGTTATTTATGGTAGACTTGAATAGGTAGCGAGTTTTGTACTATCCATTTCCATCCCATAATGGGAAAATCATATACAAAACAAATAGCATCCATGACGTAGGCATCTAGAAAGAAGGGAGGGTAAAACCTCTGAGCAAAACTTCTTTTAGTTTGATAATTTAGAATGGCAGAAGCGAAATTATCAGACAATATTTGAGCGCAAACAATTATGGTGGCATTCGTGGCCACATCCAGTAAAGGTAACCATTTAGACGAAAACTTATTGATATCAGGCTTTCCGAATATCCTACACAACATTGCAGTAGCAAAACAATAGGGAGAAGAGAGGGGTCCGGTAGCGTACATACCATTTTTATCCTTCTTTAATGGCTTCTCCTTCACTGACCAATTTTTAGTGCATTCTTCCAAATCCTCATTCTCTTTGGCGAATTTTTCCACGAACTGTTTGTTATAGCTAGCTTGAGGCTCTAGCAAGTGATACAAGCACCTCAAATTTTGTGGGGTAAATGACCCCATGACTTCCTGGTTTCACGTCTTGAATTTACTGTTTGATATATCAGCATGGTCTATCACCCATTTTACCATATCCATTTGAGGAAGTATCTTTGGCCTCGCTGTGACACAGTGCAGAAACAAGCATGCAAGCTATGTTAGTGATGCTTCGAATGACCCACGACCATCTCTCGTAACTGTAACCTCCATGACTCTTGGGTTTTGTCCTTCTAGAAATTGTTACATGCCTTCCCAAGTAGATATCCCTGCTTCTCTAGTACAAGTGGTGTCCGTGAATAGTGGAGTCATCTCTGATTTTTCAGATACCGGATCTTTTCCTTTATTTCCCATTACGTTATGTGTACCACTCTGTGTATTGTTCTACGTACCGCTCCTGCAAATTCATAAATAGAGAACGAAGACACGATAAGGAAGATAACGAATAATCATCAATAATAAGGTGACAGGAAAGCCTTTAATTTTAAAATCCTATCAAAGATATCACCTTGCATGAGATAGTCCTTTTGACCAGATCTAAATCATTTCTTATAAATAACCATCAATGCAATGTTAAGTTGACATTAATTCTCATAACTCAGCATCGAATGATGGGAAATACTTTATCGAATTGTGAGCCCTTAGATCTGTGATGAAGCGATTTTATGATTTGCTTTGCAATATCGCAGATCGCAATATCGCAAAACATATCTTCGTGAAAAGCCATTTGTTTCATTGTGGCACTGCGAGATGCAATTTGTGAGAGACTTTATCACATTTTGCAATTTCTCTGCATTTGTATTAAGTAGCAGTGTGGTATATGGAATTTGTGATATGCGATGAGTTTGTGGGGCATGCGATCTCGCTTTATCACTTTTTTGCATTTTCGAGAGTTGTTTTGAAATGTATGTCCACTACTTCCTTTTGCGACGTGATGTTTGTCATTAAGAGAACGAGCTTATTAAGACTTGACCTACTACTCAAGACTTCGTACTTGTGAATGTTTTCCTAGATTTTATGACTATTTTATGTTCTTTATAGAGAAGCTTAATACTTATAATTATATGCACATAAAGCAAGAAAAGATAGGAACCTTAATTTTTGAAAGTCTTGTTTTATTAAGAACAAAAGGAAATGTTAAATGCTAAGTCTTTATTTTTTTAGAAGGGTCCCTATTTTTAAATGTTGTGGAGAACACTTAAAAAGGGGCCGCGGGTGGGTGGGGGTTGTTGATGGCTACAACAATTGACAATTCACTTGAAAGAATTAGTTATCTCTGATAGTTTTTTGAATTTTCTAAAACTTCCGAAATAGAAATGGTTTTGGAAAATCAAACTTAATTGCAGAATTATAAGGTGCATAGTGCTATTTGCCAACAAAATTATTTTGTTTCATCCATCCTAATTCTGATTATTTTCTTCCCAAAGCTAGTCATTATACTTACATCAGTCATTACTTGGTTTATAAAGATAAAAACAAAGACACCTTTGTAGATCAGTTTTAAGTATACTCATCTGTCGTAGGTAGAGCCTCTACTGCCAGTAGGTGTTCATAGCCTCGATAGGGTTACCTATTACCCAATAATGATCTAGCATCCTACTTTTAAGAAGTATACAATTTTCAAATATAAATCCATATTCACACTTATTGCTTTTGTTTTCTTTTAATTCTTAAAGAACAATATCTTGGTTTGGTGGCCAAATTTTAACAGTGCCATTCACTTGATTGATAACTTTACTGAACAATCTGGCTCGTCATGAGACCCCTTGTCTTTTGATTGAAGCAATCTTGAGTCATTGCCCTATTTTGGTATGTAGTTTGGCAATGTCAGCTAGTTATAATCTTTATGATCATGATAAGCTGGCTCTTGATGAGACCTCTTATTCTTTAATTTTATATTGCGTAACTATATTAATCTTTGAAACTTGTAATTTCCTAAAGTGGGGAAAGTCATTGGTTCCTTAAGAGTTGCTCTAGACGACACTTGTAGAGTTTTTTGAAAGTAGATTTTCTACAGAGAATCTTTGTCTTGTTATTGATTCTTTTCCTAACTGAGATAAAGAAAATTCCTACTAAAGGTTGTTTTTACTCAAAAATTTGTAAAGCTAAAACAAGTAAAGCTTTTAGGTTTGTTGCTTGTGTTGCAATTTTGAAAGACCATTGTTGCTGTCCACGAGATCCCAATCTTCAAGATACACCAGAGACAACTTTTTAACTACAATTCCACCATTTGTCTCCATATTTATAGGTTTTCCTTTATCCTTTATGGTTCACCGACCAGCCCATAGGTAAGGCCACGGCATCCGGACTAGTGCTTCTTTGTGTCTATGATTTTCTGGTACATCCTCTCCCATCAATGTTGAACTCTGCGTCGTGCCCACAGCTGTCCACACCGTATTCATTGGGAAGCCTTGCATCTTTCACCATTTTACAACTCTCAGCCTTGCTCCTTGAGCATAGATAATGAAGAGTTCCATAGTCACAGGAAAGCACAATAGCTTAAGGTTCTCAAAAGTGCAGCCTATTCGTTAGAGTACCCCCAGTGATTTATAATTTTTTTGAAATTCAAAGCGGTTTTCTCCCACCTTTTCCAGTGTCCTCATGTTAAGCCTGTGGCAGATCATTCCATATCCGACTCGTACCTTGTCTCTTAATTGCCCGCCACCTACTCCCTTTTGCCATAACTCAGATATATTGTCATGAATAGTGACAACAACGGTCACCTCTATACTTTTCAACACAGTAGCGCATCCCTTTCCACACAACCACGACCCTTGAAATAGGGCATATCCACACACACCCCGGTGGTCGCGCAGTTGCCCCTAAGACTACTTTATCGCCCCACGCTCTCTTTCAACTGGCTAGATCGGTGAGACTGTCCTTCGATCGGTTAGTCAGACGGTCATCCCACCCATGTAGAGCTTTAGGTGACTGCCATTTACTCTTCCCAGGAATGGGTCTCCATTGAGCTTAGCCAACTAGACCGCTCCTCCATCTGTAACTTCTTTGAATACATAGGGACCCAACCAATGCATTCGGAGCTTTCTAGGAAATTTCTCGAACTTGCTGCCATATATTAATAATATATTATTTTCCTTCAAAGTTCGCACCTTGGTGTGGCGATCATGCCACGCTTTCTCTCGCTGTGTTTGTACCTGCTGATGGAATCCGGCCAAAAATCGTTCCTCCTCAAGTTCCTCCAGTTGCACGAGCCATTCCTCCAAAGCCCTGTGGTCGTCCATGCCTATTATTCTCATGATTCTCAAACTGGGTACAATATATTCCATGGGCATAACGGCTTCCTTACCATACACCAACCAGAAAGGTGTCTCGCCTGTCAACTTCTTACATGTGGTTCGGTAAGCCCATAGCATAGCAAGGATACACAAATCCCAATCGTTTCACTGCACATTACAGACCTTCGTCAACGCAGTCTCCAAAATTTTGTTGAATGCTTCGACAGTCCCATTCGCTTGCGAATGGTATGGCATACTCTGTTGATGATATATTTGGAATTCCTCAATGATTAAGCTGATCGTTTCATTCAAAAAGTGAGTTACCCTATCACTCATTAGAATTTTTGACACCCAAACCATGTCAATATGTTCTCGAATAAGAATTTTTCCATTGTAGTAGTTGTACAGTCCTTAACCGGTTGTGCTTCTGCCCATTGGGTCAAATATTCTGTCGCGGTGATGATATAACATGCACCTGTCTTCCCTTGAGGTGCAATAGGTCCAATGAAGTCGATTTCCCACTTCTCGAACAATTGCAGCGTCATCTGTGGATTGAGCAGCATTTCATCTCTTCGCGATGGTTTCCCAGTCCGTTGACATACGTCGCAAGTCCGACGGTAAGCTTTCGAGTCTTGATGTAGAATTGGACACCATAATCCTGCAGGAAGAATATTCTATGATATGGCGTGACCCGCATAATGTCCTCCAACAACCCCTCCATGTGCTTTGGCCAGGATCTGTCTGTGCTCAAATTCAAGTACATATCTGCATAATATTTCGTCATTGCCCATCTTGTAGAATTGTCCTACAATAACAGTAAAATCTGATGTGTATATCACAAATTCTTTCTTCTGCTGAACAGAATATCCTTGTGGCATGGTTCCTGTGGTTAAGAAGTCAATTATGTCCTCAAAATGGCCATTCGCGACGTGCACTGTAGACAATTGTGCATCTGGTAGTCCTTCCTCCAAATTTGTGGGCTCTTCACCATTCTCAATTCGAGATAGGTGGTATGGGCCTACATTCAAGCGTCCGATAGTCCTTCCTCCAAGTTTGTGGGCTCTTCACCATTCTCAATTCGAGATAGGTGGTATGGGCCTGCATTCAAGCGTCTTGGCTTTACGATGACTTCGAAATCATATTCTTGAAATAATAATAGCCACCTACAAATGCCCCATGGAAAATTTTAGGAGCGAATGTTCACCCTTAGGCGAAATTAAGGGGTTTTAAATTTTTAGTGGGTGAATATTTTCTATCATAGTACATTTTTACAAATCGACTCAAATAGCCCACCTTATTTTAAGGGAGAGGGTAAAAATTGTAAATTTATCCCTTGAAATTAGGAGTTACAACCTTCCATTCGCCCTAATTTTCAAGAATAGCTTTTATTTAAGTGAATCCTATGGACCAAATACCATATTTATAAAATAGGTATGGTAAATTTAAAAAAATATAAATAAATGAGAGCTATGGTAAATAAATAAAACATTTTTTATATTTACTCCATAAGTCACCTTATATACATGCAAGGGTGTAAACAAATAAAAATAAAAATAAAGTGGAGGTATGGTAAATAAATAAAACGTCTTTGTATACTTACTCAAAAGGTATGGTAAATAAATAAAAATATAAATAAACTAGACACATGGTAAATAAATAAAACCTCTTTTTATATTTAGTCCATAACCCTCTATTTATGAAGGCTCAACAAAGAGGTTTTATTTAAGTGAATCCTATGGGCCAAATACCATATTTGTAAAAGAGGTATGGTAAATTAATAAAAATATAAATAAACGAGAGGTATGGTAAACAAATAAATTTACGAACACTCAAAAAATGCGTTATATTTAGGTGAAACCTATGGGCAAAATACTATGGGACAAATACCATGGGCTAGATTGGTATTAATACCATGCAAAAAAAACATTATTAACCCTAATATTAGTATTAATAAAAATAAAAATGGTACATGGTATTGACCCATGGTATTCACCAAAATGGCACATGGTATTGACCCATGGTATTCATCTAGAATGTAGCCTATTTAAATGGGGGAATTAAACCAGCATAAATCCATCTTTACTCTGGATCTACTAACCCCCCGGAGGTATCAAATATCGTAATATGCAAACTAGCATAGAGTGAAAAAATATTTGATCCCTCTCGAGGCTTGGTGGATCAAGAGTAAAAATGGATGTTGTAATTTAATGTAT
>APFE030181706.1:108108-139084 GCA_000404065.3 Pinus taeda
CCAACACAGGCTTATTCACTAAGTATTTCAGCACTGAGTGGTCAGTATACATCTTAAAGTGCCCTCCCGGCAGATATTGGTGGTATTTCTAGAGCACGTATACCATCGCCAATCCTTCTTGCTCAGTAGTGGAGTACTTCTTCTTAGCTTTTGACAATCATTGACTTGTGAACGCGATCAGATGATCAATTCCCTCTGCTCCTTCTTGAGTGAGTACCGCTCCTAATGCTATACACGACACATCAACATGCACATGAAATTCAATGTCCCATTTCGAAAAGACCAATATAGGAGCTGATGCCATTTTTTCCTTAAGTGTTTCCAATCTTCTGGTGCATTCCTCATTCTAGCAATAAGTAGCATCCTTCTTCAGCAACTGTTCCATTGGTGCCATGATCTGCGTAGCTTTTTATGAACTTCTGATAGTAACCAGTGTGTCCCAGTGTCGCGCGCAGTTGTTTGACACTTCGCGGCATTTGTAGATTGAGTATGACAGCAATCTTTACCAGATCCACCATCAGACCTTGCTTACAAACCACATGGCCGAGTAGGTTCCCGAAGGGGAAGAGGAAAGTACACTTTTTTAGATTTAGTGCAATCTGGTGTCATCAACAAGTATCCATCATTAACCGTAAGCTCATGGTAATTTTCTTAACTAGCCCAAATACAGTCCAATCATCAATATATACCTCTAAGAACTTGTGTATAAATTCCTTGAATGCAGCTACCACAACATGGGAGAATATCATCAGCGTGTTCTTTAGTCCAAAGGGCATCACTGTATACTGAAAACAGCCCCATTCAGTGGCGAAAGTTGTCTTACTCCTGTCCTCTGGCACAATATTAATCTAGTGGTAACTCGAGAAACCGTCCGTGAAGGAGTAGGCTTCCTATCCTCCCACATTTTCCAGTACCTCATCTGTAAATGGCGTCGGAAAGGGATCGTTGACACATGCATCATTGAGCTTTCTGAGATCAACGCAAATGCGAATTTCACCCTTTTGTTTCTTCATTTGCAAAACCATAGGACTTACCTAGTCGGACTCTTCTACTGGTTTGATTATTCCTGCGCAAGCATCTTGTCCAACTCTTCATGGACCCTTGCTTTGTATTTTGGATTCAATCGGTAAGGTTGCTGCTTAACTAGCTTTGCATCCAACTTCAGGGTTATCTTCATCATTCCCTAGTCATCGAGAATCCCTTTTAACTTCGTGATTTTTGTGGGGAATAAATCTTGATATTCTCCAAGCAACTCGACCACCTTTTCCACCGTGGCATTGTCCCAATAGTCTCCCAGTGTTGCATACTTTGGCTCTTCCTCTATTCCAATGTTTACTTGTTTCGTTTTTAGTGGCGTGGTGATGTTTGGATCCTTAATTGCTGGTCTGCGCATATCACGTCTCCCCTTTGTTTCTGGAATAATTATTTTTCTAGGGTCGTCCTCATCATCGTCTACCTACACATTGTAACATTCCAGGGCCTGGCTCAACTGTCGCGACCAGTCTAGCTGCACGATTTCTTTTGGTTCCGATGGTATTTTGAAAATAGTGGCCTTTACCACCTAGAACATGTTGTCCACAGTATCCATCCATTAGTCCTCAAAGAGAAAAGTTTTCAAAAACCCTTCGCGCAAGATATCCCATTTGCTTGTGCCATGTCAGAGTTCTATTTCAGTATACCAATTCCTTGGGATGATGTCCAGGGTATGATAAAATAAGTGTACCCACTCCTGTTGAGGCTCCTCTGCATAGGTTTGTACCCATCTGGTCAGGTGCATGCGTGGATCATCACATCCATCGTATTTCTCCATTATGCATAGTTCTGGCCTTCCAAATCTTATCTGCATCATGCATCTACATTTGGACCAATTTTTTAAGGTTCCTTCATGTGTGCCCCACAAATGCGCAAGTGTCGTGCGCAATGCCCTTTTCAACACATCAAACCGATGGTGCTCTGGTATTGTGCTTTCAAATTTGATTAAGAATTTATCTACTATTATTAGCCCATCATACATCGGTAGTTCAAAATCCTAAGATTTAACGCAACATAGCGATTTAGTCACCATATTGCAGTTTAACGTGGTTACCCCATTCAACCGGTTATGCCATCACTCATCTTCTTCATCTGAATCTTCGGTGCAGGAGTTTGCATGCTCCCATGGTATTCTTCCTTCCACCATCAGATTGTCCCCCACTTGATGTCATGCAGTGATTTTGTAAATACAATCTAATTCATCATCACTTCCTTCGTCACACATAGGTTCAATGTAACACGGTCCTTCCGCCGGGTCCAACAAAATGACTATGCGGAAAGACTTCTTTTCAAAGATCATTTTCCTCTTCTTTAAATTAATAACTCCATTCATGTCAGTGGCCCAATCTATTCCTAATAATGTAGGGTAAGGGCTACTTTCATCCACAATATTGATTACCTCGAAGTCCATTTGGGTGCTTGCGCCTTCTATATCTACGGTAATCCCTTGCAGTCTTCCCATGGGTAGGATCTTCTATTGATTCGCCATCCTCAATTGAATAGGAGACCATTGCACTCTGGACTTTCCCATGCGCTCCCATGTTTATTTGGGTAGTACATTTGCATTTGAGCCCAAGTTTAGAGTGATCAGATCCATCTCATAGTCACCAATCTGCACTGTTAACCACATTTCTCGCCCAGTCCACGACGTATGTTTTCCCAATTTTCAGATCACGCGAGGTTCACTTGACCCCACACACTTATTTATCAATTATTACAAGCCCTTAACCACTCTATTGTAGCGAAGCAATTTCTTGCATGTCTTTAAAAAGGTAGTCAGCATCAAGGGATCCCTTTCTAGCTCGAACTGATCCCTACTACCTAGGGTAGAGACCTCCGCGAAGCTCTCCCTAGCTTCCCGACATGTCCCCTTACGAACTTTTGCACCCTCCTTGGTTGGGTTCCCCTTATCCGCTCCTATGACCATGCCACTTTTGAGCAACATATTCACATTGGGATCTTCTTCACGCGGTTCAGACCTCATCATCTAGACGTTCTGCGTTGTCATAGGTTGTGCTGCCTTTTTCTCATGAATCTACACTATCAGTATGGGGAAATCTATCAGTTCATGATTGAATTGTTCGCAATAAGGGCACGATATTCTAGTCGGATTGGTATAGTCTCATGCATCATGACCTGGTCCTCCACAGTTTTAAAAGATGAGCTTCCCGCAACCCCTTCTTGTCCCATTCCTTCCTGTCCTCGTCCACATCCCTAGAACCCACCGCGCGCCATCGTCGCAGCTGGATCCTGACCTTGCACTTCAGTTTTCATTCTATAAGTAGGTGACTGGTCCATTAATAATTGATAACTACGGCAGTCTCATTCCTCGTGGCCCACTGATCTGCAAAAGTTGTAAAATAGCCGCTGGGGGGGGTTGTCTCATTTTCTGTAATAGATGACAGTTGCTAGTGGCATGCTTTCCTCCCTCCTGACATATCACACACTAGAGTGTGGGCGCCACGCTTGGCCCTACCTATGCCTCTGGTCACAACGGCATTGGTCCCCCTGATGTCACATAGTTTGCAAAGACTGGACAGTGATCTTTATCATGATCCTGGCTTCTACACTTTATACACCATACTTCCTCCTAGGCTCCTAGGTGGGGTGCGTGTTCTTGTTTTAACTTTAGCATTTCTAAACACAGGTTTTGTATTTGTGCATGGATTTGCTAAACTACCAACCCTGGATCCTGTATCGGTGTTTCATGCAACCTCATCGTTGTCTCTAATGCTTCATCCTCGGTTGAGATCTTTTGCTGTGACAAAGCTGTCCTCAGATGTGGCATTAGTGACGCCACAAACCACGCGCAAATTTTCACATCTGACAGCGTCATTCGCCTCACAGATTGTACTTTTTAGTGTCTGATCTAGATCCCATTGAGTTTCACCAGGCATCATTGTGATTTCCTTGAACCCTATGATCAACTGTGTTTCCGATTTCGGCCGGCTAAATTCTCTTTTCAATTCGGTTCGGATCTTTGTTGTTCCTGCATTCGGGTTATCGCTTGAGTACTTCATGTACCATATCATCACTCGGTCATGTAACACACTAACTAAGGTAGCCTTCTTTAAATTTTCACTCGTAACTCTATGTGCTTCCCATACCATCGCTACCATCAACCAAAATTGTTCTGAATCTTCGCTTCCTACTCCTTTGAATACCAGTAGCTTGATCACACTCATCATTCCTAACCTTTGGCTTGTGTATCGGTATTCTATAAACTCATGCTACTCCTAATCCAATCAATCTTCAAGCTCTTTCCTTGTAGGATTCTAGTATTTTGACATCAGATACCCCTGAGGAAGATCCTGGTCCTAGCAACGGAACCATTTATTGGCTTATATGGGCCTGGCCTAGATTCTGAAGAGTTAATTAGCCAAACAAATCCCACAGCTACCAGCCCTTTCGGCAACAGGCCGAGGAGCGCGGGCTGAGGTCTCACCCGAGGTAGCAAGGGAGGGTGCTAGAACCAAGTTTTCGCACCCTTGGGATGTCTTGATGTGGTCTGGAAGTTTTGTGCACCGTTCTATAGCCTCGCACTGCTCTACTTCCATGCAAATCCAAAACAGAGCTATTTCTCAATACTAATTACTTACTGAGTTATTATATATCAGATCTACTTGTAATGGTCCTTTAGCAAACATTTAACAAGAATAACCAGTTCACACACTTAAAAAATATACAGATTTGCATAAACTCATACAACAAACATACGCACATAGATCGAACAGTTATATTAACCACAATTTTGCCAGATCTGCAATAATTCAGATTTAACACAAAATTTCAGAATTAACTTATCTTTATTCAAATATTTCACTAATACATCCAGATCCTCCCTGTGCACTCAGCTGTAGGGGTCTGCACACATAGTTGCGGACTCTACTAGGCCTCTGCGTAGACAGTTGCAGAGCCTCTATCTACCTACCAACACCCTTGACTCAGACTTACAGACGCTTCAAGACTTCTCTTCCCAAAAACCCATTACATTTCAGATCAAAGTACATCCCAAAAAGCTACTTTCTACCCATAGAGCTTCGCTCTATTTTTACACTCCCATGGTCCACGGACCATGGGCAAGCCGAATTACTTCCTATTCTTTTACATTATTTTTGGGTGGAAAACCCTTTGAATCAATCCATTACATTTCGTGCTCCACATATTTTGGAGTTTTTACGATATTTCATCCTAATTTCTAGGCTCTAAGCCCCAAAATTGTTATGTGAGACCTCCGCTACCCAATAGGACTTGCATGAAGAAATCTATATGGAACAACCTACTAGATTTATACAAACAGAATCCAGCCTTGCGCGTCGTCTTAAGAAATTCCTTTATGGTTTCAAGCAAGCCACTCGGGCTTGGTATGCCAAAATGGATAGCTTTCTTTTAGATACTGGCTTTTCTAGGTGTCATTCTGACAATACTGTCTACACCAAGAAAGCAGTTAAGTCTCTTATCATTCTTATTCTTTATGTTGATGATCTTATCCTTACTGGTAGTGATCCCAACCTTATAAACCATGTTAAGTCCAGCCTTAAAAAGAAGTTTGACATGACAGACTTAGGACACTTGCATTATTTTTTTGGTCTTCAAGTCTCGTAATCCAAGGAAGGTATTTCCCTTTCCCAGTCCAAGTATGCTTGTGATCTTCTACACCACTTTCACATGGAAGACTATAAGCCAACCCCTTCTCCCTTTTATTCTAGAGCCAAACTTTCAGTCACTTGTACTTCCCTTGAAGTTGATGCCACCTTATACCGTCAGCTTGTAAGATAACTTTTGTATATGAACCATACCTGTTTTGACCTTTCCTTTGTTGTTGGCCTTATTGCTCAGTTTATGCAAAACCTGCATGAAAGTCATTGGAAACCAGCTAAAAGAATACTTTTCTATGTTCAAGGTACAGTTCAGTTTGGGATTCATTATAGTGCAGAAGCATCTCCTCTATTGGTTGGTTTCACTGATTCTAATTGGACTGGTGACCCTGATGATTGGAAGTCTACTGCAAATTATGTCTTCACTCTTGGTTCTGGACCTATTGCATGGGCTTGTAAGAAACAAAGTGCCATTTCTCTTTCTTCAGCAAAAGCAAAGTATCATGGTGCCATAGAAGCTAGTAAGGAAGCCCTATGGCTTTGTTAGATCCTGTCAGGGTTTGGCTTTCAACAGCAGCATCCAACTACACTTTGGTGTCACAATAAAAGTGCCATTTAAATATGCAAAGATCTAGTCCAACATCAAAGCAGAAAACACATTGAGCTACACATGCACTTCATCAAAAAGTTCATTCATAACCATGTTCTTGAAGTGCAATATTGTTCAACCGATGATCAAGTTTCAGACATCTTTACAAAGGCTCTGATAGAGGCAAAGTTTACTAAGCTTCGATTTATGGTTGGAGTTTAGGAAGTTGTCACTAAGGGGGAATAAGCTCTAATGCCTCCTTCCTTCTCCTATTCTGTCATATTTGTACATCCTTCAATCCTATCCCAAGTTGTTCTTAAGGGTGGATGTTAGGATATTCTGACACATAGGAAATAGTTAAGTATAACTTGGTCTAGTGTAGGGTTAGGCAAAATGTGCTTCTTTACTATGTACATTTGTAACTTACAATCTGACCGTCATGATATGTTCTAGGCATGAAGTGATCAAATGATTCATTCTCTCCTCAGTATTATCGACACTTGATCCATGGCTTAACACTCGATTGGTCCATGATCTCTATTTAAAGAGCATGGAGGGTCATTTGTAGGGTGACTGTTCATGAGAGAAGCTTATGTAAATTTTCTTTCTTTTATTAATAAATTGCCTGAAGTGGCCATGTTGGCTCAGGCTATGGACTGTTTCCCTCTTTGATGGTTTTAACCATGTAAATAATAGTGGTGTATATATCTACGATTTGTTTGTGAGCGGTGTCCTTTGTTGTTCTATATGAGGAACTTACCCTGTAAATTGCTACACCCAAGTATGTCAACAATTTGTTAATCATAAGGATCAAATATATAAGTCAAAGTACAATGAATGTAAGAAGGAAAACTTCCTATCATTGCAACAAGGATCTCATCTGTAGGAAACATCAATGCATATGCTTCAACCACCTTCAACATGATCAAGGTGAAGATTTCATCTTCACATAACAAGCAATTATTTTTCATTCTTTAATCAATTTTGGTTAAATGACTTCGTTTTGCAAGGAAATTGATAAGTCGGTTGGGTGACCAAAGGTCCTTGCATGAAATAAGGAGGATTGTCATAGTCCTCATAGATAAGTGAAGTCATGAAACATATCAATGAAAAATGTCTCCTTTGAATTCATGGGAAGGAACTCTTAAAGTCCTCTTGCATAAATAATATTGGAGGCATAAAAGAAACTGGAAGAATAATTATGAACATTACAAGAAAAGAAATTTCATATCACTGAAAGGATAGGAAGAGCTAAGGAAAAGAATTCCATGGTAAGAGGGAGTAAGAAAACATTTAGTCTCTCTCACTGGCTCCTAGATCCCGCATAGATTATGTCTACAATAAGATGTGGTATGACATCTTAGAAGAACTAGAAATAAATACTCGTGACATCATCACGAGGGTAAAAAAAATCATGGGATAAGTTCAAATTGTGATTTCTATGCAAGACAAAAAGGGCAAGTTGAGGGAAAAAGTGTTGAGAACTCAAACATTTGCTAGAAGGAAAGGAAATTTGGAAAATTATGGTACTCAAAAGAGGGAGAAAGAGCATAGCTGAAATTCAAGGCTATGGAAGGTTATGTACTTTACAGGAAATATTGTCCTTAGATTAAGAAGGGCAATAAGAAGAATAATATAGAAGAATCCTGTTTCACCAAAGAAATAGAGGAAATTGAAAGAAGAATGAACGAGGAAGGAGAAGCATTAGAAGCAAGAGCTCGTGACATCACCATAGGGAAATATGAAGGACAATTGGAAAAAAAATCTTTGGTATTCAATATAGTTCTTGGTGACCTCAATGAAATATCAAAGGAAAAAGTCATCCAGGACAAGTCTCATCATATATTAGTCAAAAGGGAAACATATGTTGAATAAGAATATGCCAAATCCTCAAGGTTGCCTGATGGAAGCCTCATCATAGGATTCACGGATCTAGAGTGGAAGAAAGTGTTTCATAAAGAACTCCAACCTATGGAATTCATGGAATGATGACATGAGAAATGAATTAGATCAATATGTTGAAGATCTTTTCAATCAAGGAAGCTACTGGAAGAAGCCTAGATGAACTAAGGATAAAATGAAGTATGTATGCTTGTATTTAATATTACAAATTCATGCCATATGGTTGTAGGTAACATGGATCACTACTTCTATATTGAGAATAATGATCAAGGGAAAAGGGTCTCCTCCTTTGAAAGGATGTAGGATGGCATAAGTCACACTAGATGAAATCAACATAATATGTCATCATATGAAATATGAGGTGGTTGAATACAATTAAGGAACTTTTATTGGAAGCTCCTAGGAATGGAATGTGTAAGAGGAAGAGATCATGAGATATGCAACCATGATAAAGGCGATCAACATCCAAAAGACTAAGAATATTTGATTAGGAAATCTCCCAGAAAGATATGAAGACTTTGATGAGAGTCTAAAAAAGATGGAGACCATTGACAATGGATATCTTTGGAGATGTGTCAACATGTATGCAAGATGCTAATATCTACAGGAAGATGTCATGATGAAGATCCATCTCATATGGTACTATTTGATTTAATGTTATATTTTGATTTCTTGAATAATATATGGATGAGTTCATGCAAGGCTACTAGAACAAGAGTTGTAAGTGCAAGTGCAACTAGTATTCATGTGGTGAATGGAAATTCATGAAAGAAGCATGATGAGAAAAAAGTAGCCATATGAAGGTTCTAGATATGTACCAAGAAGGCCACTTTCCATGAAGAAATGAATGACATGACTGACCAAGGAGGAAATAAATTGATGGCTAATTCCCTACAAGGAATAATATTGAATGAATTTCATGACATCAAGGAAATAAATTGATCAAGCAGTTGAAGGATGCATGAAGAAGAAGCTACTGATAAAAAGGAGAGTCCCTAGTTAAGAGGGAGCTCTGACAAGTCCCTAATTAAGAGGGAGCTTGGGAAAGTTCCTGATCAGAAGGAGCTTGTGTAGATTCCTTTATAGGAATGGGCATATCTTCCCTAGTTGAGAGGGAAAGATAGACACAACATTCTTGTATTCACTTGGGAAGAAATAAAGGAGGATTGGATAATCATCTGGCATCTGATGCTCTTTGAGGATGTGTAGGGAATATAAGATAAGAGTAGGAAAGAGGACCAATATTATTTGAGGGATGGGAAACCAAGATAAGAATAGTCCTAGAAGGTCATACTCAGTGAAGACTCGGGTGGGTATGTACCTTGAGAGATAATGATGAAGGTGTCTATAGTCATTGGTCTCACCAACATTGTGCTCTGATCTATATGAGAGATAGAGATGTCAGTCAAGGCCTTGTTGTGGAAACAATGTTGGTTACTATGGTTCTATACAGATGGATTACCAATCAAATTCTTCTAATGATAAATTATTCATATATAATGAGCAAGTACCATTATGAATGCCTCCCTAGTTAAGGGGGAGTGTTGAGGAAAGTCTAACTAGGTTCAGTCTTCATAATGACATGTAATTATGACTGATGTAAATGATGTAATAAAGAGAACAAAATTATTATTGTGAACTTGCTTCATGGGTTCCATAAGCAAGTGATTTTATAATAATAGGATTTTTCATTTAGAGTCTAGAATTAATGTCATGTGTGAAGAGTTCTTCTTGAGCCTATGTTTAATTTATATAAGTCTATAGAAATGCCTAGAATCCCTCCAAAGACAAGCACACTCCCTCTTGAAGAATTCAGCCTCCAAACAATAACAAAGGAAGTCTTGTCAAATCACCTATGGAGGCATACCCATTCAGCATGACATGTCCGCTCAAGTGTACAGCAAAACCCCTATTTATATGTGGCTACGGTCACCACATAAGGCAGACAACTCAGATAAGAATTTATGTATTTTTTGGATGGGTACCATAGAGATGAATTCTTGGCCTTCTCACAGTCTTGGTGATCACACTCTCTTCCTACCAATACAGTGATCACATAAGCAGCCTCGGATACCACAAAAAAGGGCTCAAACCTGTCTCCTTGCAGTCTCAACATATTTGTGATGAGGAGGATCTTGGTGATCCCATAGTGACACACTCTGTCTCGGGATACATTCTATATGCAATCATAATCTCGACATAGATGTATTCATTGTCTCAGTATAGATACAACCATGATCTTGATGAAGACATAGTTACAAGGTCATGATCTTGGTGAATCTAGGTGAAGCTCTCATATATACCTCAGTATAGAGATCTCACGGTTATGGTGAATATCTTCATGAAGGTGTAGCAATGGTGCAATAGTAATGATCTTGGTGCTACAGTAGTGATGGCCTCGGTGTTGCAGAAGTAATGTCTTCAGTAGTAGTGATGATGATCCCAGCAATAACAAAGAAGAGGATTGGTGTCTTGGTCTTGGAGTGGCCAAATAGGTTAAGCATCATGGTCTTGGTATTCATCAATTTGAATCTCTATAAGAAGAATTTGTGCAGTTTTTCCTCTCAAATAGTGAGAAATTTTGGCCCTCGGAGAACATCTTGTTTTCTTGTCTCTTTTGTGTTGGTAACTATTTGGTGAAGTAAGAAAACACACTCTAATAATAAAATGTAAAAAGTACCTCACAAATAGTTATCATTCTGAGAAGAATCTTATTAACCTAATTTCCCTAGATTCTTCAACATGGAATCAGATCTAAGTTGTTGAAGACAAAGTAAGGGAACAAAAGAGACACTCAAGGATCAAGTTTCAAGAAGGGCGTCAAAGCAAGTTGAAGGGCTTTGTGTTTCAATATCTACAACAAATATTGAAGAGTCAGTCTTCAACAACATTCTAAAACGGTAATGGATTTTGTCTATATAATCAAGAAGACATTCTACAATAGTAAGATAATTTAGGATAAGTACTACAGTGAAACTGATTTGGATCCTTATCTAAAGTTCTCATATAATTTCACAGTCTCATACTACCCACAATCTCAGTGCTATGTTGTTGGGATCTTGATGCCACAATATGATTAAGTAATCTCAGTCAAAAGATGAAGTCTCGATGCTAGATCATATTGCTCATAACTTGGGTACATGGAAATAGTTTCCGTGCCTCTCACAGACTCATTCTATGTCATACAGTGATCTCAATAATCTCACAATGACATGATCTTAGCATACCAGTGATAGTCACAACCTCGGATTGAATCACTTTCTATAAAGAATACAATCTTGACAACTCAGATTCCCATAACTTGATGATGCATACTAGATGGCATATAGAAGTGGATCATCTACAACATAGTGCTCAGAAATAGGTGATGATCATAACAAGAGACCTCGATTCTCTATGATTCTACATGATGTTGCATAGTACAAGGTTTCATAGTCCACTTGTGTGATAGCGATACAGTGTCCTCCCAAGCATGTCAACAATCTTTTAGTCATAAGGATCAGATGTATAAGTCAAAGTATCCTAAAGGTAAGAAGGCAAGCTTCCTATCATTGCAACAAGGATCTCATCTGTAGGAAGCATCCATGCATCTACTTCAACCACCTTTAACATGATCAAGGTGAAGATTTCATCTTCACATAACAAGTAAGTATTTTTCATTCCTTAATCAATTTTGGTTAAATCACTATGTTTTGCAAGGAAATAGATAAGCTGGTTGGGTGATCAAGGGTCCTTGAATGAAATGAGTAATTTCATAGTCCTAGTAGATAAGTAAGTCATGAAACATATCAATGAAAAAGGTCTCCTTTGAATTCATGGGAACGAACTCTTAAAATCCTCTCACATAAACATTATTTGAGACATCAAAGAAGCTGGAAGAAGAATTATGAACATTACAAGAAACAAAAGTTCATATCACTAAAACAATAGGAGGATACGAGGAAAATAATTCCATGGTAAGAGGGAGTAAGAAATCATTAAGATAGTCTCTCTCACTGGCTCCTAGATCATGCATATATTATGTCTACAATAAGATGTGGAATGACATCTTAGAAGCATTACAAATAAAGACTCACGACATCATCATGACGGCAACCAAATTCATGGGATAATTTCAATTTTTGATTTCTATCCCAGGTAGAAAAGGACAAGTTGAGGGAAAAAGTGTTGAGGACTCAAACATTTGTTGGAAGGAAAGGAAGTTTGGAAAATTCTAATACTTAGAAAAGGGGAAAAGGGCATAGCTAAAATTCAAGGCTATGGAAGGTTATGTACTTTACAAGAAAGTTTGTCCTTATCTTAAGAAGGACAATAACAAGAAGAATAGAGAAGAAGCCCATTTCACCAAAGAAATGGAGGAAACAGAAAGAAGAAATAACAAGGAAAGAGAATCATTAGAAGCAAGAGCTCGCGACATCACCATAGGGAAATATGAAGGACCCCTGGAACAAAATCTTTGGTATTAAATATAGCTCTTGGTGACCTCATTGAAATATCAAAGGAAAAAGTCATCTAGGACAAGTCTCATCATACATCAGTCAAAAGGGAAACATCTACTGAATAAGAATATGCCAGATCCTCAAGATTCCCTGATGGAATCCTCATTAGAGGATTCACAGATCTAGAGTGGAAGCAAGTGTTTCATCATGAACTCCAATTTTTGGAATTCATGGGATGATGGTATGATGACATGAGAAATGAAGTAGATCAAGAGGTTGAAGATATTTTCAATCAAGGAAGTCGTTGGAAGAAGCTTAGATGACCTAAAGATAAAATGAGGTATGTATGCATGTATTTAATATTAAAAAGTCATGTCATATGGTTGCAGGTAACATGAATCACTACTTCTATCTTGAGAAGCATGATCAAGGGAAAAGGGTCTCATCCTTTGAAAGGATGCAGGAAGGCATACATCACACTAGATGAAATCAATATAATATGTCCTCATATGAAGTATGAGGTGGTGGACTACAATTAAGGAACTCTGATTGGAATCTACTGGGAATGGAATGTGTAAGAGGAAGTGATCATGAGATATGAAACCATGATAAAGGTGATCAACATCCAAAAGACAAAGCAAATTTGACTAGGAAATCTCTCGAAAATATATGAAGGCTCTGATGAGAGTCTGAAAAAGATCGAGACCCTTAACAATGCATATATTTTGAGATGTGTCAACATGTATGCAGGATGCTAATACCTACAGGAAAATACCATCATGAAGAGCCATCTCGTAAGGTACTATTTGATTTAAATTTATGTTTGATTTCTTTAATAATATATGGATCAGTTCATGCAAGGGTACCATAACAAGAGTTGTAAGCGCAAGTACAACTAACATTCATGTGGTGAATGGAATTTCATGAAAGAAGCATGATGAGAAAAAATTAGTCATATGAAGGTTCGAGATATGTACCAAGAAGGCCACTTTCCATGATGAAAGGAATGACATGAAAAACTAGGTACGCAAGTGATTGATGGCTAATTACCTACAAGGAAGAAGCTCGAATAATTTCATGATATCAAGGAAATAAATTGATAAAGAAGTTGAAGGACCCATAAAGAAGAAGTTGTTTATGAAAAGAAGAGTCCCTAGTTAAGAGGGAGCTTCTGAGAAATCCCTAATTAAGAGGGAGCTTGGGCCAGTTCCTAGTCAGAAGGAGCTTGGGTACATTTTTTTATAGTAATGGGCATATATTCCCTAGTTGAGAGGGAAAGATAGGCACAACATTCTTGTCTTCACTTGGGCAGAAAGAATGGAGGATTGGGTAATCATATAGCATCTAATTCTCTTTGATTATGTGTAGGGTGTTATCACAGACAATATCCCAAGGCTGAGAAAGGAAATCGAAGGATGTAACCTCAAACCACTTGCGGTTCAGCAGCTATCCCTGCTAAACGAGAGAGGGATCTCTTTATGAATTCATAGCCAATGATGACTGGAATGGGAAATGATTTTAGGCTAGATATGTTAGGTTTAAGTAGGGTTTTGAAATGTTTAGGTTTTGATGCTGGACAAGGTATGAAAACCAAGTAGGTAGGTCAAAGGCTCAAAGGGTTACAACAACAAAGATATAGAGGAGAAAGATAACAACAATTTTGTGATGGCTTCAGGGTTTGTCGGTGTAGTGTAGTGTTTAGAAGAAGAAAAAGTTCTTAATAAGCATGAAGGCATGAATTCATTAAGTTAGAAGGAAAATTACATAAAATGATATTCCCATAAAAATAGAGCTTTATGCAAAGAATTGTGTTTATAAACTTTAAGGAAAACCACTGAAGAAACAAGATATGAAAGGAGAGATCTATATCATTAAAATAAAACTAAAACAGAGAAAATACATCATCACAAACTCACTGCACATACATTCCTAAATAATAGCTACAAACTGCTCCTTTGATTTCCTAAATAAAGTGTCCAAGTACAAGCTGCAAGTGTTCTCTTCTCTGATGTCCAACCTATTCTATGACTGAGAAAATGATACATAGAGACCAAAACAACATCTTCCTGCTCTCAGGGATCAAATCCATGATTCTAGGAACTGATACATGATGTGTTCCAACCAAAACCCTAATGTTTAGGGACGTTAAAACAACTCCAATTAAACTTTGACTCAAACCACTCTCATTAATGAAGACTAAATTTGCATAAAACCACTCTAACAAGACTATTTACTCATCATCACACCATATTTACATCAAGGTTAATCAATTACACCTGATAAAAGGTTGAATCCAACTGACAAAATTGGAGAAAAGTTGTCACAGGCAAACACACAGTGAGTCTGGAGAAAACACAGCAAATTTGGGAGAAATGGTTTTTCAAGGCTTTCCTAAAGTCCAAATTCAGATCTTGATGGCTCATTGGAAGGTTGTGTATGTATGCTACATGATGGATTCTTCAGGAGATGAAAAGGGTCACTCCTAGCCCCTCAAAATAGAATTATCCCACAAGTACTCTCAGAAACGCAGCATGGTCTTCAACAGGGTGGCAGAAAGGTGGTTTTTAGGTGGTTTTTGGGCATTTTAACCTATCAAAACCTGCTAAAAGTATGTTTTCCTTTGGCCAAATTTGATGTATAAACCATGCCAAATCCAAATATGTAAACAAAAAGTTATTTGGAGCTCCCTAACAAAAGCGCAGCTGGAGCACGTTGCATTTTTTTCTCCATGGTTGTGTCAAAATGTGCAAAATTTTATAAAAACGCAAATTTCTCCAAAACTTCTCAAAATTGGTTTATGAAGTCCTCAAGTACCATACTATGCTATGAGGTAGGCATCATCAATCCAATCCAACTTTACCTTTCCTTTTTGCTTGATTAGGGTTTCATTGAGTTTTTTTTCAACTTGTTGACCTTAACACTAGACACATGATTCCTTGTGTAATAATGAGTAACTATGTTTCTTTGTAGCCTATTTTCTTTGTTAGCCCTCTTGAGAAGCTTCGCCAAATGAAAATTCACCTTGTCAAGCCAAAAATCACTATTCTCATTCATTTCTGCTACAACTAGGTCAACTGAAGTCATATGCTCTCTTTGTTGCTGAAGTGCTCTTTTGAGGCCTCTAGTCCTTCGCCTTTTCCTTGTCACCTACCCCTTATGTTCATCTAAATCCTTTGTATCTATCGCTACTTTTCCCTTTATATACACTTTTCCAACATCAACCTCATACTTTTCCAGAAGTAGATGCTTTACCTTCAATTGTTGATTCTCTTGCTCTAGGAATGAAATCATGGAGTTTGCCTTTGATAAACTATTCTTGAGATTTTATATCTCAACATATTTCTCCATGATGACATTCTCCATTGTATTATGCTCTTCATTAACCTTCAAGTCAACCATGTTGGTATCAAGATGGAATGGCTCCTCATCCTGCAAAGGTTCCTCATGTTGTGATTGTGATCCCTTCTTTGCTGATGACGTTGATGTAAGCTTGGCCCCTTCCACAAAATGTGGAGTAAACACAAGCCTCCTTCCTTTTCTGATATGTTTGAGTCACTTCAAGCCTAGGTATCCTCTCAACTGCAGGTCTACTAGATGAGCCACTCTTCACATGCTTAGGTGGTGTTGATGATGTACTTGGGCCTATGGATGGACTAACAGAAGACAACAAGACATCCCACTGAATAAATGTTTCCCAGGTGATGTTATTTTGAGCAAGCTAATGCAATACAATAATATTTATGAGGGCATGGTGAAAAAGGATTTTTTTCATGGTCACTTTGTCTATGTTACACCTTCTCTGCCATTTTAGCCAAACTTTTGTAGAGGTAGTAGGCTAGGTTTAATGCCTTTACCCCTCTGAAATGCATGAGCAATGTGACATGGTATTTGTAAAATCTTGAGAATCTTCCTTCACGTGTAAAGTATTTCATGATAACCCTCATCAATGGAGCAAATTTCTCAAGGAGATGTGAAAAAGGAAAAACCTTTTTAATTTTTTTTCTGTAGTGGCCTTTGATGAAAAGTTGATAGTTTTACATACCCAAATCTAAGTTCTTAAACCATTTTTCTCCATTGTTGGGTATCCCTGTGCCTACTACTATGATTTTAGTTTAAATAGTGAAAGTAGCACTTGCAATAGTGACCTTATCTCTCCTCAAATGAGTGGCGAACAAACTAGTCAATTTGTCATGGTATTTGACCCTTTGAACTAACTCACAAAACCCTAAACACTCTACATTCTCAAAGCACTACTTGGACAATGGGGAAGACATCAGCTCCTCAATGTTTAGTGATTCATATCTCAAGATTTGACCTCCTTTGTTATGGGATTTCCTTTCCTCCTCCATTTTGATTATGTGCAAGTAAACTCTAATTAGGGAAATAGGGGATCTAGATGAGGGGATAGGATGGAGGGTTTAGGGAAGGGGAAAGTGGGTAGGAAAATTTAGGGAGATGGGTAGGGGTGTTAGGGACCATTAGGAAGTGGAATGGGAGGAAATGGGTAGAGGGCCTGGTCTAGGGAATTTCTACATAGTCCACTAAGAAAACAATGAAAATGCAATGTAGGGAGTAATAAAGGTTTTGCAATATGAAAACAAGGGAAATAGACCTATTGAGAGGTGAAGGGACTTAAATTTACTTGAAGAAAGAATCTGAAGACTTGAAATGTTGTTGAAAACCATTGAAAACAACTTTTAGGGCCTTGTGGAGAGAAAACGCAACGAATTTTCGTGTAGGAGAGATAACACAGCGAAATCCTGTGAAAACACCACGAATTTCTGGAAAGCACAGCAAAATCATAAGAAAACATAGCAAAACTATTTGGATGACCCTTTGGAGTATTTTTTCCTATGAAATTGCTAAGAAAATGACTTGTTGGTGAATGAGAGCTCTTTAGTAATGAATATGAAAGAGAGAAAAAGAATGAGATGATCTTTATAGCTTGTAGAAATCAATTTCTTAATGGTAGGGTGGCCCACCATATATTTTCATTTTTCTTTTGGATTAAACTATGTAACTTTTGAATTTTTTAAATGCAAGTTAAGAACATTAAAATATGACATCATTTTCAAATGAATCACACTTTAGAACAAAACCTTTTAAGAAAAACCCTATCACCACTCCTTCATTTTCCGGTTTTATGAATGACATTACAGTTTTGATGACTCTAACCCTAATGACCTAATGGTGACACTAAGCTGAATGAATACCATGTTTTTATGAATGAGATGATGGTGATGATTTTTCAGTGATGGCACATCCAACTGAGTGATGGTAGTGACTGGAACATGAAAATTTTGAAGGAGCAGCAATAGACCTAGACACACTAGCCAGTGACCAAATTTTATTTTGAAAACCTAGTGAAATGATAAAATTTGACTTAAGGCCCCTAACAAAACATTGTAAGAGAACATTTGACCACTAGTGACAAGAAGAACTAACTGACACTAATAGAGGGCTGAGAGGCAGAGGACCAATATTACTTGCGGGATGGGAACCCAAGATAAGAATAGTCCTACAAGGTCATACTCAATGAACACCTGAGTGGGTATGTATCTTGAGAGACAATGATGAACGTTTATGTTATCACTGACAAAATTTCAAAGAAAAAGGGTAAGGGAAGATTTAATTGATCCTGAACATATTCATGATGATCTTGGTCGTGTTCATGCAATAGACATTTGCTACCATTCTTAGTTTGAGCAAACAATCCTATGGTGAGCAGAGATCAGAAATCTTCATCATTGTTTCAAGCGAGGCAGTTCCTAAGTTAAGCAAGGCAAAATACATCAGATGGATTAATAATAGGGTCAGACCCAACATCAGAATTATGAAGAGGAAAATTGAGGATTTGAAGATACAAATAAGCCAACAGAAAGGATTTCCTTAGCTAAGGAAAATCACATAGCAAGTAAGGTCATGTACCAAATTTTGATGATTTACCTTGTTGCAAGTTGTTTCAAGAATGATGCATCTCCATTTCAGTTTTGAATAGCTTCAGGGCAGTTGAAAAATAAATTCCAATACAAAGAGGCTCAATATGGTCGAATTTTGGCATTTAAACTATGTTTTTGTGATTACACAGTAGTTTCGTAGCGCGCGCTACGAAACTGCTGAAGATAATGCCTAATGCACAGCAGTTTCGTAGCACGCTATGAAACTGTTGTAGCCACATATTTTGATGAAGTTGACCAATTTGGAGGGACAAAAGGGAAACCTTTTCGGAAAGGATTTTCTAAATAAGGATCATTTACACAAGATAAGCATTCAGCAAGCACAAAACAAGTAAAGCAAAAGCATATATAAACCATAAGCCATTTGTCATAAAGCTGATCACAGCCAAGTATTGTTCATCATACTTCAGGCAGAATTAAACAAGTTTTATCCTCATACACGTGCATGGGAAAGGTCTACAGCACATCAAGAGCGTGGCACTCCAATACATTTTTGTGTAATCGAAGAAGGACAACAGGCATAATTGATTTCGAATATCCTTGTGAAGATCAAAAGCAAAAAGGAGGAACTTTCTCTCCTTGTTTTTACCAGTAAATTTCTAGAAGTGTTTATGAGCAGTTAAAACCTCATCTTTGAAAGGTGAAAGAGGTTTTAATCCTTAAGATACTGAAGTACAAAAACCTCTTCCACTTTCTTCAGATCCATTATTATTTGAGAGAAATGAATGATCAAACTTGCGCTACGAAACTGTTGTAAGTGCAGTTTTTCACAAGCCTATTTCTCTGTTTCACACCTGTTTTTCAAAGACATATTTTGGGCGGTAGGAAAGGTGTTTCAAAAAACCAACAGATTTTTTTGTTAATCATGTATTGGTTCACAAAATCCTCCTTCATTTTTTCTAAATACAATTTTTATGAGAATTTATGAGCTCTGTCCCAAGACCTATCTTTTAGCCAGAACAGAGCAAGGGACAGTTTCCTAGTTTCTAGGAACAACAAAAGGATGAGTCATCAAGGGCCAGCTGGAAGGTTATGGGCTTCATCAAATTCGATTTCATGGATTTTTATGTGTCAAAAGGAGTTTTTAATTCCTAGATAAGGTTGTTTTGATCATAATGAGGAGTTACACTCCTAATTGTTTTATGTCTCTAGGACTCCTAGTTAGCTATCTTTTGTATTAAATAGTTAGTTTAAGTGTCAATAGGTGTCAAATAAGGAGGAATTCGAATTCCCCTCATGCTTGAGGAGGAATCTCAATTAGGTAGAAGAGCTCTATATATAGCAGAAAGAGAAATGTATTAGTGGTTGGAAAATTTATGAAAAAACTCTGATATTTGGCTTATGTAATACTCTGTTTTGGTAATACAAGTTTGGCTTTGCTTCTTAGGATTCATGAGGGATTTGATGTTCAGAATGTGTGGTATTGTTCTTTTCTTAATATTTTCAATGGTATGAATGTGCAATCACTTAGAATTCACTTAAGGTGCTCTAACTTCCTGTATACATTCATAGACTGTGTGGTCCTATTTGAGTTGGTATGTTCTGAATATGTTAAATGTTGAATGCCCTGACTTCTATGTAAGGTTAATACCATTGTATATTGAAATGATGTTGACTCCATAAGCCCAATGGATAGTTTCTAAATGTGTTTCCACCATTCATATATTTACATTTGTTTCACAAGAGTTAGCCATCTTAACTATAATCAAAATCATTAACCCTTTTGAGAGAGCCCTCTCAGGTTGAGGAGGCTAAGCCTCAGCCTAAAGTAGGTGTGAAATAGTTACTTGAGGTCTTCCTAGTCTGCAGCCTTCGAGGGTCTGATTTT
The DNA here is from genome assembly GCA_000404065.3 of Pinus taeda. Taxonomy (NCBI): domain Eukaryota; kingdom Viridiplantae; phylum Streptophyta; class Pinopsida; order Pinales; family Pinaceae; genus Pinus; species Pinus taeda. Next base: position 128,454 of record APFE030181706.1, read on the forward strand.
GAGATAACAGTTTCTATAGTCATTGGTCTTAACATCACTGTGCTCTGATCTGATGAGAGATAGAGCTATCAATCAAGGCCTTGCTGTGGAAACAATGTTGGTTACTATGATGCTATAGAGATGGATTACCAATCTGATTCTTCTTATGAGAAATTCTTTAGATTGAGAATAATAAAGTACCATTATGAATACCTCCCTAGTTAAGAGGGATTGTTGAAGCATGTGTAACTAGGTTTGGCCTTCATAATGACATGTAATTATGACTAATGTAAATGATGTAATAAAGAGAAAAAAATTATTATTGTGAACTTTGCTTCATGGGTTTCATGAGAAAGTGATTTTAGAATAATAGAATTTGTCATTTAGAGTCTAGAATTAATGTAATGTATGAAGAGATCTTCTTGAGCCTATGTTTAATGTATGAAAGTAGATAGAAATGTCTAGAAGACCTCCAAAGAAAAGCACAATTCCCTATTGAAGAAGTCGGCCTCCAAACAATAACAAATGAAGTTTTTTCAGCTCTCCTATGGAGACACACCCATTCAGCATGACATCTCGACTCAAGTGTAGAGGAAAACCACGATTTATATGCATCTAGGGTCACCAGAGAAGGCAGAGAATTCAGATAAGCATCTCTATATTTTTCAGATGGGTACCACAAAGATGAAGTATTGGCCTCCTCACTATCTCAGTGATCACAATATCGGACTACCAATATAGTGATCATATAAGCAACCTTGGATACCGCAGAAAAGGGATTGGACCTATCTCCTTGCAGTCTCAACGTATTTGTGATGAGGAGGATCTTGGTGATCCCATAGTGACACACTTTGTCTCATCATACGTTCTAGATGCAATCATAATCTCGGCATATATGTAATCATGGTCTCAGTATAGATACAATCGTGATCTTAGTGAATACATAGTTACAAGGTCATGATCTCAGTGAATCTAGGTGAAAATCTCATATGTATACATACATATCTTATTATAGAGATCTCATTGTTATGGTGAAGCTCTCAGTGAAGGTGCAGCAATGGTGCAGTAGTGATGATCCCAATGGTGCAGTAGTGATGGCCTCGGTGTTGCTACAGTAATGAATTTAGTAGTAGTGATGATTATATCAGCAACAATAAAATCTCTAAAAGATGAATTTTTGCAGGTTTTCCTCTCAAAGAGTGAGAGGTTTTGGCCCTCGAAGAAAGCCAACATCTTGTTTTCTTATCTCTTTTGTTTTGGTAACTATTTGATGAAGTAAGAAAACACACTCTAATAATAACAAGAGAATATTGTGCTAATAAGATGTAAAAAGTACCTCACAAATAGTTATCATCATGAGAATAATCTTATTAACTTAATTGCCCTAGATTCTTCAACACTAGCAAGCCCAACCATTGCATATCTTATGAGAAGAATGGTTGAAAGTGAAAATTTCATATCTGAATTTGCAATTTACATCCCCTTATGTGAAGAATAAATCATTATTTTCAGTCATATGAAAAGTGAAGGGGTAAGGATAGTGTTCAAAAAGAGAAATAAATTAGAAAATATTGGTGTTACATAGACATATATTTCAGATCTACAATATCATGATCGTGAGATTGAATTTTCATATATGGGTAGTAGTTATATCAACCCACTTCAAGAATATATGGATAAATATTGTAGTAGGTTTGTTCTATTTGCAGAAGACACTACTATTGTTCACATGCCTAGATGCATTTTCATCTTAGCAGTCATAGAGATTTCAACATACAAGCAACAAATTTTCAGTGTCTTTGTTTTATGTAATGATTAAGCACAAAGTAAGAAGGCAGTGAATTGATGCCTTGCTGAAGTGGCTACACTAGATATTTTATTTCACCTATCCACTTCAAGCATGCTAGAGTAAGGTAGAAATCAATAAGTCCACTTAGACAGTAGTAAAAACATTTTATTTTGTATGGGTTGTCGTTCATGTATAATGATGATATTTTGGGGTTATCACATCATCCTAGGTGGAGAATGCATCCTATAGTTGGATCCAGCTATTACCCCTCCTTCCAACAGGGGTACCTATAGTTAAATTTCACTTTGATTTGGCATGGAAGATTGGATATAGGATTATTTTTAGCTATTCTTATGGATTCCAATGCATAAGGCTCCTAGGTCAAAATTCAACAAGGGCTCATTTTGTTCAGCATCAAGTATGCTTGACATACCATATTGAAATTTTGGCAAAAGAAGATCTTTTCAAACAAAATTCGGCAAAATAAGGGGAACATGGGTAGAGTAATGCATGACCAAAAGGTGGAAAAGTACATTTATGTTGCATGTTAGATGTTTCATGTTGCATGTCATGCATAGAGACTCCTATCACACATGCCAACCTCTTAGAGACTAAAAATGCCCTAACAAAGTAATGCATGACCAAAAGGTGGAAAATTACATTTATGTTTCATGTGAGATGTTTCATGTTGCATGTCATGCATAGACACTCCTATGACACATGACAACCTCCTGCAGCCTAAGAAAACCAAAACATTGGAGTTCTAGCTCCCATGCAACAAGAAAACGACAATTTCCAGCTCACATGTGTGAGTTATTCAAGTAGACCTACAAATAATTCCCTAGCTCCAAAATGGGCATGTGATATCTTGTTGGAATCCTCTCCTATTGTGGCCCACCTTCCTCAAGTAAAACTCTCGACAAATATTATAGGGCATTTTCTCCGCAAGGGAGTTTTTGGGACTAGACAATTCACATGATAACTCACACATGTGGGTCAAGTGAGATTCCTCTAAGTCAACATTGGGGAACCAAAGGCACGTTGAACTCAATTTTCAGGTATTTTATCCTTTTTAAAGAATATTTTAGCTTAATTCAAGTCAAATGTGTGATATTTGGACCATTTCAAGCATGAATCAACAAAAACTTGGTCATTATTAAGGGGAAACAAATCATGTGGAAGGAAAGATTATGGCACTAGACCACATCTCATACTTTGTTGGTGTGAAGTAAAATTAATCATCAAGCCTCTTTGCTAGGTAGACCCTTGAGGGACTTCCCTGAGTAAATACTTGTCTTTTTAATGGCATATTCAATCATTGGGCTGGTGGAAATCCTATTGAGCTATCCTCTCTAAAGTGTTTTTCACTTTGCATTTTACCCTAATTGGTTGAGAGAATATCCACTTTTAGATTCCACACAAACATAAATTTTATTATATCAAGATTTCACAAAAATTTAAGGAAAAATAATACTTGCCAAGATGCCAATGAAAATTAGAAAATCATTCATTACATTGATCATTCATGAAACAAATAGTGAACAGTGTCTAATAGCACTGCAATGTATTTTTCTTTTAAATAAGGCAACTCTTCCAAACCAATGTTATCAAAATCAGCCATTGAAAATTTATAGGGTTGTAAACTCATCCATTTCCAAAGAAAAATGAACTAATGCCAATTTGGGACTAACACCTATTACCCTTCATTCTAGCAAGGGTGCCGATAGCCATTTTTTTTTATTTTTAGCAACACCATTATAAAACCAGAGAATACAAGGCAAAAGCCTTGTTGGCCATGTGATGGTTATGTATTATGGCATCCTAGGCCTATTGTGGCCATCCATGCCCCATTATTTTAGTCTTCACTCTTAGGTCCTTTCATCCTATAGATAGGATTGCAAGTATTAGGATGGATCTACTTGGGCAATATGTAGGGCCAATCCAACCCAAGTTTGAGCACACGTATGCCTTTTCGACATGATCACGTGTCATGGAGTCTGTATGTGTTCCATTGGCCATCAATCAATACTCTTTTTACAATTATCTACATATTAATCTCATTGTTTATAACATTTCATGTTTCTTGAGGTAGTTCACATATCCCAATGCACAATGTGGCATGTCTAAAAAATCAACAAAGGATAAAAAATGTTCAAAATAATGTGTACTCAACATGCCACTTACAAATTTTGGAAAAAGGTGAACACATCAAGAAAATATTTGATTTCAAAGGTGTTCATATGCTTTATTTTGACATGTGTGGATAAAAGGGGGCAAATCAAGGTCCAGAATCCGTACTTGACATTAAGGGGCAAATATTACGTCAAAATTCAAGTAAATTTACATCCAAACAAAGCCCATTTCTTGGATTCTCCAATTTATAAAATGCATTGGAGATCTATTAAACACTCATCCATGCAAGGTTACATCCCACAACTGAGTCGAAACTAGTAGTTTGGGAGATAAAATTAGTCGTTGGGGTCATAGTGAACATTTGAAGATGGTTAAGAATACAAGGAAAGTCAAATTTTCAAGTCAAAAAGGTGAAGGGTGTTGGAGATCAAGCCTCATTAAGCAAGTTGACCCTCCTTTAATAGCCATTTTCCCCTTCAAAATGAATTTTGGGATGTTTAGGGTCAACCAAGCTAGACATTGGACCTTTGGTGGACACAAACTAGACATTAGAAGCCAAGTGAGCCCTCATGGAAGAAATTCATACAAGTCCAACAAATAGAACCAAGTCAAGTCAAATAAGCATTCTCATGTAGTCATTTCACCTCATACAAGCCAATTTTTACCTCCTTTGCGGGAAATATGTGATTTAAAAAATATTTCTATTGAATTGATTTAGTCTCCAAGTTGTGGAGGACAAGTCAAATACTTATTTCTTGGAAGAAAGTTTCAACTAATTGTTACAATAAAAACTATATAAGGCTGACCCATCCTAGCTTTGGTTTTGAGAAAATATTATCATTTAGCCTAAGGAAGGTACAACATTCTTATGTTGTATAGGGAATAAAATCCAAAGCAACTTTGAGGGATTATCCAAGGGAGATCTTCCATACAATTTACAACAACAATATTTGGGTGACATGTGAAACCCTCATTCAAGGGTTTGATTAAAAAAGGCATGCATTCATGATCCTTTTTCTTTTCTTCACTTCCTCATTATATTTTATCCCCATTTGAAGTGATAAACAATTTTAACTTGCTAGAAATAAAAAAATCTACATAGAAATAAAATTGGGTTTTGACCATATGGGGATTTGATCCGAATTGTAGAGTAATCAATTGTATTATCATTAGTTTTACTCATCTACTCGCAATGATGGGATGGATTTTTTTATTATTTTTTCATCACCCTAGCTTCTCTACCTATAGATCCAACACTTCAAATTTCCCATACACTTGTGGGTGGCCTCCAAGGAGTGGTTTAGCTTATTATTTTCCATGTCTTTCTGCATTTTTCAAATCTAGAGGTGCCATAAAAGCAAGTTAGTTTATCATCTACAACCATTTACTAAATTATATAGAAAGGTACTCATCTCCAAATTAGAAAGGGCTCCTAACACTCAACTTGGTGTTATCCTAAGAGTTATTTCTAGTATTTTAAGTATCTTTATGCTTGCCAGTTTGCATTTTTTTGTAGTCATATTTCATTTCCATATTGCCTCTCATGAAGACCTTGACAAGACCACTATTTTGGGTGGTAAAACCATGAACTGATTTGGAAAAGACCTACCCGTTTATGATCCAAACCAATCCATTTTAACCTAGGAAACTCATAGAGCAAGAAAATGCATGAGTCAGTTAGAATCAGTTAACTAGTCAATCACAAGATCGAGTTCCAAAACTAAATTTTCCATATTTAGATTGGTCGAATTGCTTATAAGGAGGTCAAAATGAAAAATTGTAAAGATTTTTTTTTGTGAGCACAAGGTTGTGTGACAACATAAGAGTGAGCACAATTTTTTTGTGAGAGCTAATAGAGCTAGGAAGAGCATAAAGGAGTTTCCTATAAGCGGTGTTTTGGTATAGGAAATTCTTGCTAGTATGAACTAGGAAATAGGAGGAAATTTTCATGGTTGACGCAAGGATTTAGGAGCCAAGGACAGGGTTCTTGCAAATAGAGTTTCAAACTAAGTACTAGTAGGGAGAATGTGCTTGTGCATGTGGTTATTCAGTTATGATATGTCATTGGCATGGAGGATTTCCTAGATTAACAATGGTTTTTCCTAGCCTTGCCATTTCCTAGATAGCCATGGTGTTGTGGGTATTCCCTTTTTTCTAATTGGTTCTCATGTTTTGTATGGTTGTGGGTTGATTTATTAGTTCCTAGAGCCTTGGTTGGACAAACGCTCTGGAAGCCCTATAACAACTTGGGTTGAGTTACTATTTCTAGAAGCCTTGGTTGGAAAAACACTCTGGAGCCCTTATTAGGTTGAGTTACTAGTCCTAGAAGCATTGGTTGGATAAATTCTCTAGATCCTAATGGATGTTTTGGGTTGAGTTACTAGTCCTGGAATTCAGGTTGGAATAAATGCTTTAGAGCCCTCGACAAATTTGGTAGACACCAATCTGCTGATGGTTAGTGATGTCTGACCATAATGTGGAATCATTGGTTGAGGGTTGAGGCAATTTGGCCTCTAGAAACCCTGGTTTGGTTTTGGTTTATTTTTTTCATGAGATCCCACAGTCATGCTTGGAATATGGCGTGGGGGTGATTGGATGAAAGTGAGATTTGGTTGAGCCCAATCTATGGTCAAGTGGTACATGGAAGTCCCCGACTTGGTTACATTTTTAATATGTTAATAAGAGCTCTTTTCCTCTTGTATTTTATTAGAAAATGTATTTTTTATTATGTGACTTTAATTGTTGTTTCGTCATTGAAATTTCTCTGGTTATATGTTGATCATAAGCTTGGTATATGATAGACTTAATTTATGGATCTCATCATGTTTTGGTTATTAAATGAAATGTTAATGAATGTGTGAAGTAATAGATGATATTGCTGATTTTGATAGGGAAAACAGCCTTCTTGATGATTCTTAGATAGGTATGATATCCCTACGTTCAAATCTATTGTCATTACCTGTAGATTACATGTTCATCATGTTTTTGATGAAATGTCTATCATGATTGGGCCTGGTTAGGTCAAGTTCTTGTCTAAGATTTGTATGGAACCCTTTTTCCTTATGTCATTTGTGGTTTTGTAAAGTTTCATTAAGTTATGGGTAGAGGTCTAGATCCTAGCCTAAAAAAGTGGCTTAAATCTCGTGGTCACTCGCACAAAACTAGGAGAAAACATTGTAGTCGCTCCCTTGTAGGCATCATGCATGTGATTGGAGGGTTTTAGATGACATCAGGCAGTGTTGTGACATCGCCTAGCAGATTAGGGCACTGAAATAGAGTTGTATATCATGACTTGGGCACCGGAAGGGTGGTTTATCCCTTGGGGGTCCTGTAGCACCTAAGGGAGGTTAGTAAGATTTTGGTTTTTTCAATTCCACTTCCTTAAGATGATATAGGAGGTTGAGTCATTCATAGTAACTCTTCATCACATTTTTACCCTGGAAAGTCGGTAACTTTGGTGGAGGGTGTTACAGAGTGGTATCAGAGCATGGTTCAACCCTTGGACTAGATGGGTGGAATGTGTTAGTCATGCATAAAATTTGGTTGCATATGTGTTAGTTATGCTTGTGGTCTATGTGTTTGTTATGTATGCATGGTATTTTTCATTGTGGTAGTTGTGTTGCCATATAGAAGTTGATGGTGTTGTTGTTGTAATGTGTTCTTCATGAGGGCATGTCGTTTATGCATTTTTTATGCATGTCAGTGTCTATATGTTGTTATGCATGCATTTTCATGGTTATGGTTGTCATGCATGAGGTCATGGTATGAAGTTGGTATGGTCATGCATGGTAACTAGATAATGATTTAGATTATGTTTATACATTGTTATGATTATGATTACACATGTATCGTGCTAATCTGGTTGATCTTGCAGACGGGATATCCTCCCTTGAACTATATTGAGGTTTGGTAATTATGTTTATATTTTTGTTTACATGACACGATATACTTTCAGGAAGAAGATCAAACATGTCTAGAAAGATGGTAGACTAAAGTTCACGAGACTCTCCCTACCAATCAGATGAGCAACATGGCAATGAGTACTCCCCTCATGTAGCAGAAACTTTGAGAATTTTGAAGGCAAGAATAAGAAGTTGCAAAGCATACAATGATAGGATCATTCAGTCACAGGAGAGACTTTCCAAAGCAAAGGAGAAATAAGCAAAGGTCAATGCAATTATTCTTCATAGTTTTTCATACTTGGAGAGACATGGACAACCATGGGTCAGTTATAAGAAGGAGGAAAGGACGAATGGGGAATACGATAACAGGTCTCATGGTGGTCACGGGTCGGATAGGGAGGACACAATCATAGATGATAGTTCTTAGATAGGCCAAATAGGAGAGGTGATGGACACAATTTCTATTCTAGTTATGGATCTAACAGGTATCATGCTCATCATTGCTATCATCGTTATAGGAGGAGTGATAGGGGATATTTGTCAAATGAGTTCAAGAAAGAAAAGCCACTTACATTTTATGGAGAAATGAAGAAGTCACAAGATGCGGAAGTATGGTTTCTTGGGATGAATAAGTTCTTCAGGTTGCATGATTACTTAATGAACATGAGGGCCAAGGTAGCTACATTCATTCCTAAAGGTACAAAAAGCATTTGGTGGGAAGATGTAATGAATGTCAGAGGAATCTGAGAAGATGATTTGACTTGGAGTGAGGTCGAGAGAATTTTTAGGAAGAATTATCTATCTGAGAGATACTATGATGATAGGGAAAATTAGTTTTATCATCTTCAGATGGGATCCATGATTGATGAGGAATATACTAGCAGGTTTTTGGAGTTATTGAGAAATATGCCTTACCTCAAGGAGGATAAGGCCAACATTTAGAGATTCATTAATGGGTTTCTAGTAGCATTCAAGGATAGGATTGAGTTTGATGACCCTAGAACATTAGAGGAAGCCATCAGAAAGATAAAGCATTGTTATGAGCAATCGAAGTGCAGGTCTGAGACTAAGCAAGATTTGAAAGGCAATGACAAGAATAAATGGAAATGGTATAAGAAGAAAACAAGACCTCTAGACATAGGTAATAAAGAAAGCGCGACACAGCCTAAGAAGTTTAGTGCATCTAACAGAGTATAGGGGTTTCAGTATGAGGAGAAGAATAAGGGTGAGGGAAAGAAACCTTTACAGTGTTGGACATGTGGAAAAAAACATCACAAGAGATACTTTCCAGAATATCAAGGTGGTAGATCGTAGATTTACAGTGCTCAGGAGGCATAGATAGTTGGGGATTTTCAACAGAGTATTCCTCATATCTATGCAACGTTGGATAATAGGAAGAAATATCACTAGGTATCTATTATCGAGATGGACAATAAGCTTTGTGATCAAATTGTTTTTATTTTTGATTAACCCTGGGTCTAATTATAGTTATATTAATCCTGACCTGGTGGATAAGTGTGGTTTGAATAAAGATGTGCATGAAAAATCTTGGTTAGTTAATCTGGCTATAGGTACAAAGAAAAAATTCCATCAATGGGTAAGGTCTTGTGCATTTTAATTGAATGGTATGCATACATCAACACATTTTAATGTGCTTCCATTGGGATCATGCAATTTGTTGTTGGGTATGGACTTATTATATCAGCATAGGACTAAGGTGGATTCTTATGATAAGGCTACTGAGTGCTTGGATGACAATGGAGAACAAAGAATCTTACAAGGTAAGAAGAAAGCGACATTAGTCAAAATGCTTACATCTATGCAAACCAAGTGCAATCACAGGAAAGGGTGGTGTCATGCGAAAAGAGTTATTTTTGCTGACAAAACTAACCTCCCTAGGAGCCTAAGACTCTCTAGTGACAAACAAGACAATTAAGAGAAATCATTCTCTAAACATGTATTATCCTATGAGAAACCAAGTTTTTTTCGATCCTACCTGAAGTCCAACGCTTGTTGTAGCAGTCTAGCCTCTTCGATCCAGATGAGCTCCTCCTTCACTTTGAAACCTGCATACACTAACAATCAAACGATTACATAACACCTTGAAATTCATCATAAAACAAAGCATATTCATCACATAGACCAAGGAGTACATGAAATAATTCATTAACAACAAATCATTGAGAAGAATGGACTTATTTGTATTAAGGAAACAAAAAAGGAACCATAACAACCTGAGCCTTGGTGTTGTGCAAGCTCCTCCCAGGGTCCAACAAGAGATTTCTTTCCTCTACTTTGACAAGCTCACCACTTCCAAATGAAACAAGAAAGGATGGTAATCTCTCCTCACAAGCTTCTACAAGGAAGTCCTAATTCCAGCAGCATCTACCCTTTGGAATGTTCAGCTTTCAACCTCCCCTCCTTTGGCCCAATGCCTGTATTTATATTGTTCTAGAGGAAGTTATTCAGGTCCAACATCAATGGGATACTCCCTCTTTTGGATGGGGTAGCTCCTCTCTTGATGGGATAAGTTCCTCTATCATAGGGATGCATGAACCATCTGGAGGCGCTCAATACACGTCAAACACTCTTCTAGAAGGCTCTAGAAGTGACGACAAGTAACTTTTTGAAGATGAAACTCGCGCCTTTTGACCTTTACAGGGGTACGCACCCATCCTTTGGCTTACAGAGCATACAAGTACGTAGGCACAGTGTGTTTGGGATGCGTACATGCAGGCAAGGTAGAGAGAACCTGCATACCCAGAGATAAACATGTTTTTAAGTGACTTTCTCTCTTTTTGAAGTTTGACATGAAGAGGAAAGGTATA